>JAFBJS010055196.1:92668-115027 GCA_016785265.1 Paraplagusia blochii | reverse complement strand
CATATAGTCTTGTGATGTGAAGCCATCGCGGTGGTGTGTTTTGCGTTTAGACATGTATGTCAGTTGCACCTACAGTGAAAAGGAGTCAACAGTTCAATGTCTGCATGGTTGGACTCCATGGCCATTTGTATGTTAGTCTGTTTCCATCAACACACACAACAGCTTTATTTCATCAGTACTGAGTGTGACCAGTGAGATCATGTTTACATAATACAAATCAAAATGAAAAAAAAAAACAAGTGAATAGACAGTACAATGCATGTGTTATATTAGGCCTTTTATCATACATGGCTGGGCTGTTGACAGCCAGTGTGGATTTATCTATAAGGTTTACAACCTCAGCTGAGTGTTTTATTTCTGTATTTCTGTGTAGGAGCATTGTAACTGGTCAGAAAAATAGGTGTGGTTAAGATGGTTACGGCACCAGTCTTAGGTATTTCCAAGGTTTTGTACTAATTATTGTATTTTTGGGTTTCTTTTAAAATAAATCTAGAATATTTTGTATTTTTTATAAACCCCTGTAACTCCAGGGTCCACCTCACAGACAAAATTGAATGCTTGTTTGGGTGGTTGGTGGTGAACACATCAGGATGTCAGGTCATTCCTGGTCTCAGGAGGCTGGTCTCAGGACAAACCGGTTTTAGGGCTGCCTCCAAAAACCGGTGACAGATAAAGGGATAGAAAAGTGTAGGATGGATGGATGACAGTTTAGTTGTAGAAATCCTATTTGTTCAAAAAGTTAAGACTTCTGTCTCTGTTGTGTTTTTGACAGTGCAGAAGTGCAGAGTTATATGCAAAGTTGGGCACTTCGGATATCTCTGGAAGTTTCTTCTAACTGTGGGCTTAGGAACTTTATTTGACAAATGTCAGCCAAATATATTTAATGAAATATAAATAAACAAAAAGATAAATGGTCCTTGTCTCGTTCATTCACAGACTCTCAAACAGCGGTGGCTTTTTAATCAATAGAAGTGAAATCAGCAGTTTTCTCAAATAATTCCCTTTTGAAGCGAGGTTAAAAGTTGAGTTCCAATAGAATAAAGACCTGTGATTAATACTTCAGTGGTGTTGACAGTGTCCCTGTGAATGAAACGGGGAATAAAGCATTTGGACACAAGTTCAAAATGCACCAAAAAGGACATTTTAGAGTAAGTTGTTGTAGTAAATACTTTGAAAGCAATCGACACAGTTGACCTTTTTTTCTCTTAACACAAGAGCTCCTCTTTTCGAGCAATACTGATGCCTACTCAGTAGTGGCACGATGTTACCATTCTACAGAATAAGTGTTTTTTTTTAAATCCTATTGTTTTAGACTCTCTTTTATTCTAATTTCCTTTTTGCCATTATTGTTTACATTTGTTTCCTTTTTCTTGACTCGCACCTCGTGTCTCTCCTCAGACTGTCCTCTTGTTACCCGCAACTCTGCTGTTGGCCGTGTTCCATCTATGTCATCTTAGTTTCCCCACCATGAGTGTGTTTATGTTACCCTTGTGTCCTCTACCTTTTGTCCCAGTTTGTCTGCGTCGCCTGAAATAATCAAGCCGGTGCTATTTCCGTGGTCTACTTTGTTTTCTATTGCAGACATCTTTGCTATATTTTTCCCCTCGGAAATTATTTTGGTGTAGATTCAACCTCTTGTTTCTGCATCAGCACCACCATCAATTTCGATCACCCAGTTATTCTGACCACCAGTCTTATGTCCCAGATGTACATCTGAGTCTAACGTGTCACTTCTTTGTCAAGTTCTTTTGTTAATCTGCAAAATATGAACTCAACTACATTGACAAAGCTTTTCTTGAGCAAAGAGTACGAATCCCACCTAGCTATTGGTCCAGCTCTAAAGCAAATCAGAGGCATTGGCCACTGCTGAGTGGAACTGTAAGGTATTCATCCTTATACAGTACATGCCTCCCTACTTTAGGACATTATCACATCAATGCAATCCCCAATTAAACCCTCTTGTATTCTGGGTAATGAGAATTAACAGGATGATTGTTGATAGAGTGAGGGGGATCACCTCTACCAGTGGTTTCTCTCTGCTTCTCAATCTGCCCACGAGGAGCCTGCTGTGGACAGACGTATTCTTAGCTTAAAAGAACAGGAAAGAACACCTGCGAGCTGTCAGATCAGTCAGTGATAAGAAAGTTCATCTATTCTTTGGGTTATTTGGATCTGGGATATCTTGGAGATGTGGTACAAACCTCAAACTGCAGGTGTTCTCAGGCTGTCCTCACTGTACAACCCTCTGGCCGGACCAAGGAGACTAGAAGATTTATTAGAGGGATTCTTAAACGTGTCCCTCTGGAGGCCTTGTTTATTTGTGGTGGTCATGAACTTGGCTGCTTGTATGATCACTGTAAACCCCTCTTTCCAGCATAATCCTCACAACCCACACTTCACATGCTTTGCCTTAGGTTCCAGATCACCTTCAAAATTTTTCTTTCATAATTCAAGGACATGCAATTAACCTTTGCAGTTGTGATAGAATCTTATCAGGACCAAACTCACCCGTTTGGAGATGTTTGAAACCTATAACCATCCACACACTATCCTGTTATATGTGCATTGTTCATTCCTTTTATTGTCCTAAATACATTTGCCTGAGTATATATAGAGTATATATAGCAAAACTAAAAAAAAGATTTTTTGCAGAAGAATTTTGCACTAATAGACACGATGATGTTAACACACAGTAAAATTATAAATTAATGAGATCATTCAAATGTCAACTAAAATTTACAAAAGGCCAAAATAATTCAAGTCAAGCTCCTTCTGGAGACGTCAACAATAATATTGAATTTTTGTTATTTTGGTATCCATTCGTGCAATGTCCAGATACTGATCTTATTTGTTGTTGTTATTGTTATTTTTTGTTTAAATTAGAAAAAAGAAAGAAAGAAAAAATGTCTTTTTTTTTCATTGTGAATCACAACCCAACAAAATTTGGCCTCCGCATTTAACCCATCATCAAAGTGAGCAGTGGGCAGCTATTGAGCGCCCGGGGAGCAGGGTATAGGGGTGAGACCATGCTCACCTCAGCAGTAACTTGGTCGTAGGGGGATTCGAACCGAGGACCATGCGGACCACTTCCAAGTCCGCTTCCTTAACCACTAGGCCACTACTGCCCGAACTGTAATAGATAATAAAAATTATTTTCAGGATTGCATTGCGATCAGAGTCTTATTACAAATTCCATTTGCTTGTCTATGATAAATGAACATAAATGTGAAATGTGGTTGTGCAGGAATCTATATATTATATGTGAAGGTTGGAGGTGGATGCTGTGATGTGTGAGAGTGAAACTGTTTCTAAAAATGTAGTCGTGCGTAGTGAGTGTCCACGACAAAGGAATGTGGATCTGTTCCTGTCTCAAAGACAGGGTGATGTCTGCTGAGATTGTCATTGGAAGTGAAGGAGCGATTGTGGATGTGGTTTATGGAGGATAAGGAACAGGGAAAGGATAAAACAGGGTTAGTTTTAACTGAAATATCTTCCATTAACCAAATGGTTGGTTTATATAAACAACGGTTTCTCTCAGCATTGCTTTTATCTGTAACTAAACAGATTAGTCTTGTAATAAGCTGTCTCTGATTTGCCTTCTTCGTGACAGTTGTTAGCCGATGCCCTGCAGTGGCTGCACACCACATACTGTGTGTGTGTGTGTGTATGAAGCGTGTAATGGTTCAGACCATTAGGTTGCCAGTTTTAATTGGGCCACCACTTTGTTGCAGTACAGCCGACTGCCTGTACAGTAATGACACAGTTGGTGTGTTTTACTGTGACAGTTGAGGGTTTATGCATGTAAATAACCTACAAAGCTGTGCTGAGCAGTTGCTCCTCAATCTTTTACCTCCCGTGCAGATGCTTATATGAGGGGTAAATAGCATCACTATGTCAGTATAATCAACCACTTGAACTCAGGTACTCCACATGTTTTGGCTTTATTAGCCTGCAGTATTGATTACATTACAGGACTTGGATGTTGGCTCTTTCAATTATTCCGGTCGATTGCTTTCTTTACACTTTTCATGTTGTTGCACCTGATGAAATTGCTGTTTGTCATTCTGCTCTTATGCTTCAGTGGTCTTCCACTACTGAAGGCCGTCATTACATTGCATGCTTAACAAATATGTCTCAGCATCGTGAAATCTATAGCGCATGTTCTGGAGGTGGGCTTCTCACTGTTTGCAATTTAACCTGGCATCGCATGCTGTCACGTTCACTGTGTTTATGATCAGTGGTGTAAATGTGATGTGCTACTCAAATATATATTTTTTTGATCCTGACTTGTTCATGTCGTAAATGTTTATTCAGATTTATTTAGTGATTAGTATTGAATGTATTAGGAAACAAGTGAGGTGGTTATAAATGATTAAAGTGAGGAATTTCTGTTTCCTATCATGAAATTCTTATTCTGACCCTGTTAGATGTTGATGTTAGGTGCATGACCCTTATGTACAGTATTTTTCTGACCGTTTACTCTCTGGCCCGTGTTTAGATTTACTGATTTGTCTGTGCAGTAGGAGGTTGAAAGCAGATACAAGATTTGGAATAGCCATCAGAGATAATTCGATGACATATTTTGTTTGGTCCTATTTCAAGGTTTCTTCCTTGTGTAACATTTTATTGTCATAACAAGTGGAGGTGAAACATTTTTCACAAAGTATAACAGGTTTTCTCTTCATCTCACTAACTTTGAAAATGAAGTGCTTGGTGAAAGGAACGAGGTAATAAATGGAAATGGGTTCCTGTGCATCAAACATCTGACAAATAATAGCCTGTGCCACTCAGCAGATAAACTCAGCATGGACATTAAACTTACGTTACTTCTTTAAACCTCAGTTGTAAAACAAATTTCCACTTTAGGGCTAGCCTTTAGCAGGCCGGTAGCGCTGCATGGGAGAATGTTTCAGAATTTTTCAGTTGATAATAGAGAATTAGAACTTGGATAGTGTAAGATATGTGAGTTGGCTTGTTTTGACTTGGCGCTTCTTTGTTCATGTATTGTTCTCTATACATTTACAACTATGACTAGTTAGCATTCAATTATAACTAGTTAGCATTCATCACTTTGAAAACAGGTCTCAAAAGGGACGTTGTTTTGCCCAAGCAACTATTTTTATTTCAGTGGTCCCCAACCACTGGGCCGGGGACCAGTAACGGTCCGTGGATGAATGGCGCTGGGCCACAGAGAAATAATGTTTCCTTTTGGCCCCATCTGGCTATTATTTGATTTGATCCATACCCATATCCACAAAATAACTTATAGAATGGCTAGGATTTAATCAACAATAATACAACTATATTTGATTAGGATTTTTTTTCTCAGTGGAGACAACCATAAACTCAAAATGACACACAGTCATTGATACAGGATTCTAACCTTTTATACCAGTCTGGTAGCAGAAAGTTATAGGCTGTGTGCACCTTAGAAATCCTTGTTCCTTTAACTCAGGCAGGAAGATTTTATAGGTAGGAAAATACTTCAGAACACGGGAAATGTATTTATATTATAGATAGATAGAACTTTATTAATCCATCAGGAGTATCCTTTGGGAAATTAAGTGATGATATCAGAATTGGCATTTAATCTAAGTTTTTGTATCGTCATCAGACTTGGCAATGTTTCAAGCTCTCTATAATTACAATGACCAGGTTCAGAATATACTAAGTATACTAAGTTGCCAAATCCCGTGTCTCTGCTATGAACCTTAAGTGCAGGTGCATCAAATAGGAATCTTTCATGGGCCCTTATCCTACTCTCAGTGTTTAAGGGGTCAATAATTGCAGCACGTTGGCCAAAGTGGGCAGTACATCACCGCCTCTTCAGTAAGAAGAAGTAACATTTGTCTGGTAAACAAACCACCCTCCTAAGAGTAGGCTTTGTCTTAGTGTGCAGCGAGGGCAATTATGTTTAAGGAGGTGGGTAGATATTGAACTTGGATATCTTTAAGGAACTCTAATGATAAACAGCTAATATTATTTTCCATATTTTATGTAAAATCAAAATCTTTGGTTAAGGATTGCTTTCTAAGATTTGCTTTGGCTGTGTTTTTTTGTTCTGTTCTCTCCCCTTTGCAGGCATCCTGGACCCGCCCTGAGCAGCACAAGGTATTCTAAATGCATGACGGTTTTTCCTTCTTCATACACTCATCCATCTTTCATGGCAGGGACACTAAGTCATTCTGGGTGGATGCAGATGTAAACTTTTGATTAATTGTGCCGTATGGGAACAAAATTATCATAGAAAGAATATGTCAGCTGCACACATCTCCTGAAATGGTCTGGCTTTATTTATTTTGCTGCATAACTAACCCATGCAGGGATTTGCTACATCCAAACAGTTTTTCTCTGCTTTATGAGTGTTTCATCCTTTTAACACAATAACCCTCAACGTAGTTAATTCCAAAGCTGCGTTTAAAGAATAGATGTTGCACTTACACACTCTTAATAAAACAGTATTTAAGAATAAAAACCTTTATTAGAACAGAATGCTTACTAAAGCAATAGAGTTTGTTTTGTGTAATCATCTTCCAATGTTAAGTTCTAACACTATTGCTACATCTATTTGATTATTTGGTAAAGTTTTTGGTATATTTACAACCTTTATGTCTTTGCCTCAGTCCAATATCTATGAATGCATTGTTGTTTGCATCAGTTATATTAGAAGGTGAGGTAATACCATCCTTTTAAACAAGCGCAGTTTTAAAAGTTAACCAACAGGCGCCAGCTTTAAAAAATATCATGAACATCCATTCAAATGACAAAACTCATGCCATTAAACACATTCTCTGCCATTTAATCTCATGGATCATTTTGCTGCCATTTCCCTGTAATAGGTTTCAAATCACAAGTCCTTTCTTTTTTGAAGCTTTGTGATACACAAATTAAAGAAATGGTGTGATGGTTTTTAAGGAGTAAAATACTTACACTTATATCATATTTGGTTTCCCCCCCAAATTAAAATCCAGTCACACCATTGACATCTTAATTTTTCACAGAAAACCTAAAGGGAATCCACTATGTCAACATCATCATGATGAAAAAACTTGGTGTTTGGGAAGTTGATTGTTTATTTCCTGTTTTTATATTATACGTTATCAATTGCTTCTGATGCTATATTTATAACCCTAATAAGTGTTGCATATGTTATTTTCATTTGTTTCTATATGAATGTGTACCTCAACCTGGAGAATAAACGTTTTTACGGGTTGGTCTATAAATAAGGTTAGAAACAAGGTCAAAAAAATATTCATGAACAAATGAAGCAAGAACTGTGATAAATTATTCAGACATTTTGCTGCTATTCTTGCTAACGGCAGAGAAAGGAGACAGTCATAACTCAACAGAATGCAGCTGGTTGTATTTGTTGGATGAATAGGAAAGAACTGCTAGCTTTTATGGTCAAGACCTTTTCAAATCCCAAACTTCCGACGTTGAAAACTTCATAGCACTTGGGTCAGAAGCCTTCAGCCGAGGTTAAGGTTCCTAGTGTATCTCATGTGTACAAATTTGAACAATTAACAATTAACAAAAGGTTTGAAATCAAAAAGGAAAATCATTAATGTTGAGAGAAGAGTGTCAGCTAAGATGGTGAGAAAGGTTTATAGGACAATTGTGAGACCAGCCATGATGGATAGAGACATCAGCAATAGGCAGAAGACAGGAGGCAGAGCTGGAGGTGGAGGAGATAAAGACGCTGAGGTTCTCTTTAGGAGAGACAAGGATCAGGAATTAAGGTTAGGAAGGTTTGGAGAAAAAAAACTATAGAGACCAGATTGAGATGGTTTGGACATGTTCAGAGGAGGGACAGTGGATACATTGGTAGAAGAATGATCCTAGAGATGGAGCTACCAGGTAGGAGACAAAAAAGGAGATTGATGGAGGACATGGAGGTAGTTGACACACAGTAGACAGGAGGAGATGGAAAAAGTTGATTCACTGTGGCAACCCCTAAATAAGGGGATAAAGACAAAAAGAAAAACCGAAGAGTTAATGTTGAGCTATCCGTCAGAAATCCTTGTTGTTTCTGTTTGTATTTTCTCTTGCACCTGAGTTGCTGTTATGGTCAGGTTTACGAAAAG
The DNA here is from genome assembly GCA_016785265.1 of Paraplagusia blochii. Taxonomy (NCBI): domain Eukaryota; kingdom Metazoa; phylum Chordata; class Actinopteri; order Pleuronectiformes; family Cynoglossidae; genus Paraplagusia; species Paraplagusia blochii. The sequence continues at coordinate 106,943 of JAFBJS010055196.1, read as the reverse complement.
CTGCTGCGGTGTCAATTTTCTGACCTTGGTCTGGACCTGGTAGAACCTTCCTTGAGCCTGATTACCTGCCTCTCTTTCATGCGATGATTTTTTTACCTGTTGCAGCTTTTTCTCAGGCTCTTAAAAATCTACACATGGCGCTTTGCTCCAAGGCACTGTCTGGCCCGAAGATTATGATTGAGTAGGACCCCGGGAAGAGTTGGCATGACGAATAGCTCCATCTAGTCATCGTACTTTATTGTCCCACATCTTAGGTTCAGACAGCACTCGGACTAGTTAAGACTTTCTAGACGGAACCCAAGATAAGGAGAGATAAATCGATGACATTTTGTCAAATACATATCCACAATGAGAGACAAAGAAACCATCTCAAACTCACCTCTCTCGTTTTTAAGAGTCCAGTTAACCTCATTTCTCCTTACACAATGAAAGGAACCCAGAGTAGAAAGCCACTGTATCAGGTTTCTTTCTCCCAGTAAAAGCTAGTATCCACACCTTTGTCTCAACACCCACACTTCCAGACAGATAAATCTCTCTCCTAACAACTTTTTGTGCACAACCGCTTGTAGTTTTAGATCAAAGACAACGGAATATGTACTACTGTACATACTGTACGTGGGAGAAAATCAAATGTACTTTTTTCAACCGTAGCCAAGATCTTCAGGGGTTTATAGACTTTATGAAATTGGCAGAAGAAAAACCTGCCCACATAAGCTTTTCTCATATCTCCGTGTGTGAGAAAACTTGTGCATCTCTCAGTGAAACACTCATCTAGACTTTAGCTTGTTGTAAAACCACAAATATATTTGAGATAAATTCGTATAATAATAGTTAATATTTGTTTCTCTAATCTCAAAATATGTTACATTTCAGCAAATCATTTTGGAGTAATATAAAACAGTGATTTCCAACCACAAATTTTCTTTTCTTTTGCCAAGTGCAAGCAGGTGACTAGAAAAACTTAAAAAACATTTTCAGAGCATTTTTCCAAGAGCAGTTTCAATCAGTTTTTTTCTTCAATTCCTGTCAGTATACCACCATTGTCCAAACACAAGTCAGATGTGTGTGTGTTTTCCCTCCGGTTCTGGACAAGTGCTGTGTGTCTGGTGTTGTAGGATCCTGAAGATGTCACAAAGTCGCTACTGGTCTGTATGTGAGGGTGTAGATCTCTGTGACCAAATCTCCATCTCCAAACCTCCTAGCCAAGGTAGTTTTCTGTCCTTGGTCTCTTCACTGGCGAACTTGAAGTAGCTGTTGTCTGAAGCTTCTATGGTTTCCATGTAGAACATGTCTAACTCTCTTACTCTCAGAATTTGTTATATTTATAATGCATGGTTTTTGTTGTAGCACATACATTTTGTTTTGTAAAGAAAGATTTACATTGAAAACGATGTGAAAAGACAACAAAGAGACCGAATAAGAAACAAATATCAATGATGTGTGAATTTTTTCTTTTACTAATTTCTCATGTGTTGATTCTAATGAGCTATGGCTGTTCCAGATTCAGTGGATCCACATGAAAAAAAAAACACTATTTCATGTCCAGAGAGATGGTAAAACATGCACTTTTGTAGTTAATTTCTTAATATATATTGAGTTTGGCCCCTGACTTTATACTAGTTTTCTATTCTGGTCTACTGGATATCATGATCTGGATGAATGAGAATTTTAACAGACGCACTTAACTGTATTTTTTTGGCAAGGTATGTCAAAAAAACAAAAACACACAAACACACACACACCGCGTACTGCAGCCTTAGCAGTTTTCTAGTAATGCACGTGTAGCAGACAGTTACTGTAGCACGACTCATCTCCACAGTCAGGTGGGAAGTTGTTTCACATATTTAATCACTGCCTTCTAATGCCAATAAAACCTATTAGAGAATCCCTGAGCACATACTTCATCTCCTCAATTAGATGGAACCCAACACCACTCTGCCAAGATTTAGCCAGCAGGGCAGAGGGCAACTTCCACACGAGCAGGATCCTCGGATTATAATTAGAGAACTGGGAGAGATAGATTTTTGTTTGGAATGCTGTTCATTTTCATTATCTATGGAACAGCCAATAAGTTATCACTCAAATAATCTTCCCATTACATGTAGTTTGTTTGTAAAGTATTGCTAATTCAGTGTAAGGGATGTTGCAATACAAAAAATAATATTAAATTATAAATTAGACCAACATTTTGTATTTATTTATTTTATGTTTTTGTCCAGACCCAGAGGTGTCAGCCCAGAAAAAAAATCTCTCCTTTTATTATAGTATTGTACCCCTTGTGTAGAATAAAACAGTCTGTATCATTCAAGGAACCTTTAACGTCTCTCAACGACATTACAGTCTGGTGAATGTAGCTGTAGTTGGGGATTGGATGTTTTCGTGAAGGCATTATGTTGTACATTATAAAAAAAAGTATAATTGAGTGACATTAGGTAATCTTCACCTGCTCAGGATCCGAGGTAGGGACACCACTGTCATTTATCATCTGTGTAATTGTATTTGTCGCTGTCTAGGCTCCTATTCTTGTACACGTGTCACCTAGAATTAAGGACGAGGTGTTGAGCCTCCGAATGTGTAGATCAGAGAGTGATGGTTTAATTAAAAGTATTGTATCCAAATTTGTTTCTCTTGACATAATAGTTTTAAGCCTAGTGCTTTTTCAGTGTAAAGTAAAGGTAATTATTTTCTCCCTAATAACCAGGGTTGAAATGTTGGATACAAACACATGGGAATATTGGAAAAAACACGTTGATTGTTGCGAGAGTCTTTTCAACTGTATTATTGAGCTTGAAAACACTGTTGGTCAATATTTCATTGGTGTAAAATTGGTTCACATATTTGTTCTGCCTCATATCAATAGGATAAAAATTGGCTCTTTTGATGTGAACATGTGTTTTGAGCTGGACGTTATACAGAATTACATTTTCAGTGCAATAAACTGAATAATTCCTGCTGTGCAGTACTAATTCAATTTAATTCTAAATATCTAAATAATATGACTGAACAAATAGGGAATCAAGTGAAGGATAGAGCTACCTTTATCAGGTTACTTACCCTTAGGCTTTGTCTTCCAAAGATGGTTGGCCAAAAAATGTGCGTTTTCTTCTAATGACAGGAAAAACCTTTTAGTTCAGTCTGGGAGAGTAATCTGTAGTGAGGCCTGGAGTAACCGCGATGGGCTGAGTTCCAGAATATTTAGCACATCCTGACATGACCTTTCAGATGTAATCTTCCAAGGTTTTATGCTGGTAATCTACAACAATATATCAGTTTAATATTCTTCCATGGCAATTAGGTCGTTCTTATCTTATCCAGTTTGTAGCTCTGCTGTTAGTTCACTCTGCTTTTCAGAGGAAATGTTCTTTCATGCATGGGCATTGTTATAGCATACCGATTAAAAGATCCATGTTCAGTCAGCAGAATAGTGTTTTATCATGCACCGTGTTGGTTGTTTGTCAAAGATTTGGCTTCTTAGCTGGTTTGTTTATTTAGTTGACTTTTGGTCTTTGGTCTTTTGGTCCTGAGATGGAGCTACCAGGTAGGAGACAAAGAGGAGATTGATGGATGCAGTGAGGGAGGACATGGACGTAGTTGGAGTGAGAGAAGAAGATACAGAGGACAGGGGGAGATGGAAAACGTTGATTTGCTGTGGCAACACCTGAAAAAAGGACAAGCTGGAAGGAGGAGGAGAAACGATTATCCTTCATTCCACATTTGGATCCTAAAGTATTTCAAATTAATTCAAAATAAATAGCATCAACATGATTTGACATGGTTTTTACTGTGTAATATAATAATAAGGGTTTAATTTCCCAGACTACTCAGTCTTGTAGAACACCAAAAACCTTAAAGATGAACAAATAAGTCTGTATTTTATAAACAGTAGCACATGCATTCAATTTGGCAAAGTGTTCAACAATTTCACAGAAAAATCTCATTGTTCTTCTTTCCTTTTGGCAGCACTGATCCTACTAAGTGTGGTTTCCAGGCTAGTTTGAATATAGTGATTCCAGCCTCACTACATTCCAAAAACAAGTAATATATTCCTGAAAAATAAACAGTTTGTGACAACCAAATCCCAGCACCTTTTTCCCTGGTAGTATTAGAGTAAAAAGTAAATTATTGTTGTCCTTCTGAATACAGAATATATAATTTTGTTAAATCAAAATTACAGTTTTATACTAACACAGTCACATAGGAACTAACAGAGACATCGTTCAATCACTTTCTTTTGCTTTGATTTAGAACGACTACTTTGTTAGTTGATTAAATCAACTTTCTTTAAAAAACATTAAGCTGATTACAGCGATTGTGTCCTCACTAGGAGAGTGCATTCTGTAATTTCTTTTCCAAGAAATCAAAGTTAATCATTCAGTCACTTTGAGGAATTCATTAAAAGTTTGAGGACAGCTCCTGAAAGTAATGGACAGATTCAGTGTTGAAGGTATACATAAATTATAGCAGACAATTAGCAAAGAAGAACATTAGGGTTAGAACTTACTGAATGTTGAAAGTGTCGCAAGACATTCACAGCGATCGACAAATAGTGATGTCACTTTAATGTTGGCCCCCTAGATATATTTTGACCTTATTTGGCCCCACTTTTGTGTAACGTACACACTTCTTATACATTCACTTCACAAGACCTTTTTTGTCAGACCTCTGAATATGAAATGTCAAGCTCCTGCAGCCTGACATTGACCTGGGTACATCTTGTGCCTGTTATCTAGGTGCCAGTTACTCCTAGGCGCCAGCGTATGTATCTTATAACACTAACAATAACACTGCACATCACATATTGTCCAACACTTTGTCTGTTCTTAATACCCAGTTTTCCACCGCAGCAGCTTAGCAGTTAGGAGACTAACAGCAGCAAGTAGACAAATCTATCTCCACAGGTTTATAAAAGGCTCTTTAAAATCCTTGCAGGATCAATTTAAGTTAATTTCAGCTCCATAGACATTGTCCTGGGTCCAGTTCACTAACTATGGGGTCCTAGGGAATAGTCTCATGTGTGAACAGTCCCTAAAATCTGTGGCATCTTGTTTAACATTGAACATGATTATGGACAAATCAGGCTTAGTGCTAGGATTGCTCAGCGTGTTCTTACTAAAACTGAACTATGATACATAGAGAATAGACCTTGACACAGGGAGAGAGGAAGTGTGGGATTGGTTTGACCCGTTCTCTGTGTATTCCCAAGGTTGTCTTTATGATAATGTAATAGTGCAGCTGGGCCGACTGTTTCAGAGCTGTGCTGTCTGCGTTGTTTGATTCATAACAGCAGGTTTTTCTAATTTCTCCTGTCTGTTACGCAGATGTTTTCGCTCGGATATTAAAAACATTTGTTTTCAAACTCTTAACGTAAGGTACGTTCACAGACGATGGGGGTGATGGAGGAAGTCCCCCTGAAGAAATTTCACTTTGGTGCATGGTGTTGTTGAGAAACCCATTACCATGAAACATTAATGACTCACAAGATGAAACTGCTGAGCAGACGTAGGTTTCTTCTGGTAGATAATCACATTTCATTACGGGCAAACAGAAAAGCGTGTGAGTGGATGGAGGCTCACAGAAATTGTATGAAATTTTCTTTCACTTCCAGGACTTTTTGATGTCTGGGATGAAACGGATCCCAAATAAATAAAAAATGAGTCAGTATTGTAGAAGTGCAGACCCATTGGGCTGTAATGGGCCGTACTCTGAGAGCATGAATCACAGGAAGAGGTTTCTAAGGTGTGTGTGTTATGTCTCTGTGATCCTGGTGAGTCCTCTGTGTGTTTTAAATGCATCTGATATGATTTGTGATCTGCACTGGCAAACAAACTAACTAAGGTTTTTTTCCTACCCTGACTGATGGTCTGGGGGTTAGTATTTTTCTCCTGGGAGAAGGAACCTGAATGCTAATGCAGCTTTTTAGTTGTTTTTGTGCTGTTTCACATCAGGGTTGTTGAAGTGAGATTGACATAGTCATTTGATTAGAGTTGTGTATTCTGTCTGTCCCTGCCTCACCGTCCACTCCAATAGTTCAGTGCCCCCGATTCTTTCTCTTTCATAAATAGAAATTGAACAGAAATAAAATACAATGACACTATATAAAGAATAGTGTCAACAATACCATATTGGGAAGCAAGTTTGAGTTGGGACACCAGTGTTTCAGATGAGGTCAGACAAAAGACTCCATGGACTGTGATAGAAGAGAGTCAGCTATGAAGGGAAAGGTTTACCTGTGGATACTAAACTTTCTGCAATTCTACAGTGACCCTGCACATGAATGTCACCTAACACTTTGTCTGTTCATAACACACAATTCTCCACCACAGAGACAGAGTGAGAAGTGAGCTCTTTGTCCCGGACGCGGAGATTTACTGTGGAACCATGAGGTCGCTGAGAGGTGGAGCGGTCGCACTGCTGCGCTTCATCACCTGTGTCTGTGCCTTACGTTGGACCAATGCTTTCAGTATCCCTCTGGAGGGTAAGTCCTCACCCGCTCTCTCACATACACTCACCCGGGAAGCTCAGTGAAAAGGACGAGTCTACACAAAAGACAAAATAATTTCTTCATATGTTGGGATTAAAAAAAGCAGAGTTAAAGCTGCTGAGAGGAAAGACAAGGATGGACAGGATCAGGGATGAGGACATTAGAGGGACAACACAGACAAGAAAGGTTTGGAGACAAAGCTAGAGAAGACAGATGAGATGGTTTGGACATGTTCAGAGGAGGGACAGGGATTATATTGGTGATCCTAGAGATGGAGCTACCAGGTAGGAGACAAAGAGGAGATTGATGGATGCAGTGAGGGAGGACATGAAGGTAGTTGGAGTTGGAGTAGAAGATGTAGAGAAGTAAAGATGAAAAAAGGTTGATTCCCTGTGGCACTCGTTAGAAAAGGAAAACGCTGAAAGGAATAAAAGAAGTTTCAGATTAATGAGAGCAAGTGAAATATCTCTGAAAAGCAGGAAAATAACATTTTGTTTTTATTTATTTATTTTAATTTTCTTTTCTATAGTTTTCTATCCATAGTCACTTATACCTTCTATCCTTGTCTACTCCTAGATGTCCCCTGTACTAACAACAGTCTCCTAATGTCCACTCTTGAAGCAGCAGAATGTCCCTGTTCTATTAGAATAATTCTCAGCTCATTGGAATCCCGACTTTTAAATATTGTTCTTTCACATAAAATGTGTCTGAATGCTTTGTTTTTCTCAACAACACATTTTCTTTTCACCCAGAGTCTTGATGGAAGGGTGGTGGTGAGAAGTGACGCTCGAGTGGCCTCCCTCACGCTGGAAAATGTCAAATACACAGACGCCGGTCAGTATTACTGCACAGCCCGCAGTGCCATCGGAGAGGACAGTCAGTCTGCGTACCTGGAAGTCCGCTGTGAGTCAGAGTGTTTACCTTTTTAATTACTTTTTTAACAGTCTGTTTTATTAACTTTATTTGTTAGTTACTAAATGCAATCCACAAATGTCTTTTTTCAAAGAAAAAAGTGATTAAAGTTCAAACCTGTTGTTTCTTCTTGATTTTTACCTGAAAGGTAGTTTATAATTGGGAATATTGGGAATTTTACAAAAGTATGACAACTAAGAAAATACTCAAAAATAAAACATGTTTACACTTTTCTTGGGGTCCAGGAGATAATCAAATGACTCCATCTCACATCTTGACATTTAAATGAGTTTTTTAATCTGGCATGAATCTAACTTCGAGTCTCATTATGTATTTTTCCCGACTTTGAAACCTCTGGGGATTTTCTTAGAAATGTCAGTAAGAAGAGAAGAAATCAATTTGTCAAGGAAATGTCTGCCGCAACATTTAACCACAATTTTCTTCAAAGAATGCGTCGACCATTTTTTAAGGCTTCGAAGGGGAATTTTTATTTAAGGTCGGATCATTTTTGTCAAAAAACATACGCCGTAGAAATATTAATCTAAAAAGTACCAAATGTGAACTAGACTCTCTTTGGTTTATGTACTGGTTGAACCTTATTATTACTACTGTATTTCAGTCTAACACCCATTGATTCCAAGTGGATAACATCATGACAAACACTCGTGGACAGTGTCTCGTTGAAATAAACACTTGTAAAGAGCATTTTGTAAAGAGCATCAGTGAGACATCCAGCGATTGTCATGATTCATTTCACTTCGATTGTGATTCAAAATGCATTTGGTCAGAACTGATGTTGTTTGTGTCCGTGGGAGATATGAACTTTTTACTGTCTGGTTATGATGTATTATGTTGATGCTGCTCATACCAGACTGCTGACCTCTTAATCTGTGAGCTGTGAAGCAGCTGGACCTCACAGCTTCAGACAGCATGAGTGCATGAAACATGCAGAAATAAACTTCTGTTGTTGAGTCCTGAATTATTTAAGATCTTACTGTTTGTCAGAAGAATTTTGGTCAAACCAGATTTGCCGTAAATACGAGGTTGAGCTTGTGTTTGTGAAAATTAGATTTTTTAAGTTTATTCAAAGCTGAAAGAATGGAAGTGATAGGTCGATAGATAGGTAGATAGATAGATGGATAGATAGATAGATAGATAGATGGATAGATGGATAGATAGATAGATAGATAGATAGATAGATAGATAGATAGATAGATAGATAGATAGATAGATAGATAGATAGATAGAGAGATAGATGGATAGATAGATAGATAGATAGATAACTTTATTTCATGGCACCAACAAAAAGAAAAATAATGAAGTGGATTTTTTTTCCTCCCCAGATGCTCCTAAGATTCATGGTCAGGCAGCAGTGTTTACCTGGGAGGGAAACGCTGTGAACATCAGCTGCGATGTCAAGGCTCACCCCAGTGATGTGTCCATTTTTTGGCTGAAAGATGATCTGCAGCTGCCCAGCTCTAACCTCAGCAACATCAAGGTCTTCAGGACTCCATCATCCAGCTTCCTCCAGGTAAACACACAAACCCCAGGCTTACAGTTCACCACCGCAGGAGTCATCACTACATTAGATCATGGGCATTAGGATCAACAGGCATTTTAGGGATCATCAACTGGAGGTCAGTGGGCCAGATTCTACCTGCAGGACCTAGACTCTGTCACAGAGGAGGATCCAAAAATAAACATGAAATTGTAAAGCAAGGAAAAACAACAGATTTTTGTTTAGTTTTATTTCAGTGCCTGGCCCCTAAGGTGGCTAAAATCATATCAGGTGGCTAAAGATATATAAAAAATATACATTTTTTAAAATCACTTTAATATACATGTAATATATATTTATATATACAATGTGTGCATACATTGAAATACTAACATCTTTTTTTTCTCATACCTCTGTTTCTTTAAGATCACTCCTTGGTCAGATGATGATTTTGGAAGCTATAACTGCACAGCCTCTAATGACATGGGCACAGAGTCGAAGAGGTTTGTGCTGATTCAGGCTGGTAAGTTCTAAGCTTAATATTTACTATGTAATATACTGTTTTTTTTTTATTACATCAACGTCCATTTTATTTTTGTACTTTTGACCCGATGGACATGTTGACACGTCTGAGATGCTGCAATGTATCTGGCGTGTGGGCATGCATAAATGCATGAAATATGCTGCTTATGAAAAAAACAAATTATATAAAAATAAGAAGTTGACAATTACATTGCAGTAGTATAGAGCCACGGAAGCTCATCTGGTTGGCAGGATTATGAAGAACAGGAAAAGCTCAGTCAGTGAGCAGAGATGTAAATACTGCTGATCATCACACAGGTGCTGGAGATGACGCAGTATTACTCACTGTCTGTCGATGCACAGCAGAATCATAAAGGTTAAAATGGTGAAGTATTAGTCAGTCACAACAACACCCACACTCAGATGGCCGGTGGCTCCTTCATAAGATGTTGGACCTCGCTGCATGAATATCAAAGACGGGATGACAGGGAGAGGTCTCACTACAAATCAACTGCATTCCACCAAGAGACGAATCAGTGTCTGCCTTGTACATGTCATGTATCTGTTCACACCAACTTGTGGCCTTGGAGTCAGAGTTTGACCAACCCTTGTCTGATGATTCTAATTCTTATAGCAATTCTTAACCATAATGTTTGTTCATCTTTTGGATTATATTCTAATGTGAACTAAAAGAGGCCAAAAGAAGACGAAACAAAGAGACGTGATGGTAATTAGCAGCTGTTAAGTGGTCCACACAGGATCTGCATTGTTTGTTTTTTTCATACCTCCATTGTAGTCACCTTTCAGCGACGTTTGCTGCTTCTACAGGGTGTTTGTGTCAATTGCGTGGGATTAGGCTGGGATTAATCTCTCTCCGTCAGATATTAGAATCAGAACAGTTTTGAAGGAAATTGTTTGATTACAATTGCAACATATATCAGCGGGGTGATATGTTATGTAAGTGGGGCAGTGGTGGCTTGGTGGATAAGGAACCAGACCTGGGTAGGGAGGGTTCCAGGTTGGAATCCATCAGCTGCCAGGTTACCCACTTACATAAAGAAAAAATATAATAATGCAATTTTCCCTGTGTGACAATAAAGGTTTTCTTAATCTTAATGTCACAAAGGGCTTAGTTTAAAACAGGAACAACAGACAAATGTACAATGAACAGAAAGTATCATCAGTTTAATAATTAATTAAATTATTGTAAAGTCTGATGGTCATGGATTGGATGTAGTTCGTTGTCCAGTATTGATCTTAACTTGTCAATATTCTCCTAGTTAGTAGATATTATGAAGGGTGATGAGGGTGGTATGGAGAGACAGCTGTACGAGAAATATGATCCTAATCAAACTAATTTACCGTTAAATTGGCTGAAGGGACCAGTTATCATATCAGTGAGTTTTTCCTATTATACCATCCAAGCTACAATCATTAATGGAGCAGCTGATGGATTCCAACCTGTTCGTTTGGCTATAGAACTGATGGTTTGCAAAATGCTTTTCCTGAAACTGAAATCTGAAAAGAATATCAGATTTTTTTTTAATTGTGCGTAATATTGGTCCAAATAATATATTGACATAATAATAAAATAACAATAAAAATTTATTTTTTGTACAACACAGACAGGAAGGTTTTGAGTAAAAGCTAGAGAATCCAGGTTGAGATGGTTTGGACATGTTCAGAGAAGGGACAGTGGATACATTAGTAGAAGAATGTTCCTAGAGATGGAGCTACCAGGTAGGAGACAAAGAGGAGATTGATGGATGCAGTGAAGGAGGACGTGGAGGTAGTTGGAGTCAGAGTAGAAGATACAGAGGACAGGAAAAGGTTGACTCGTTGTGGCAACCCCTAAAAAAGTGACAAGCCGAAAGAAGAAGAATATCTTTTTTGTGCTTTTTCTAAACAGCGTGTCAAACGCAAGGCCTGTGGCCCAGTTGTTGTCTCCCAACTTGTCTCGAGTGGCCCACGAGAACTTAAAGTCTTTGCCTCATGATGAAGTCCTGAAGGGCTGCTGATTTTTTTTTCACTAACAGTAAAAACAACAGCCGTTACATTCTTTGTCCTTGTGGGTTAGATGAACTTGGTCATCTGACCAAGTAAATGTTGTGAAAATACTTCTTATTAGCGATCATGTCTTACTTTCTCTCCTTCTCTCAGACGTCCCATCTGCTCCACTCATCAGCGAGGTCAAACCCTTCTCCACGACAGCACAGATCAAGTTTGAAGGCCCTGAGTCCACCGGTGGTGTCCCGATTCTGAAGTACAAAGCTGAATGGAGGACACAAGACAAAGGCAACTGGCTGCAGGGAGTCTACGAGGTCCAGAAAGGTGAGGACACACCTTGTTTTAAGGTTTTACTTGACAGTGAGATAAAGAGTTGTCGTTTTCAACATCCTAATGATTCAGGTCCAGGTTTTGGCAGCAAAATGTGTGCAGTTTAGGTTTGTTGTCAAACACAAGGTGTCACACACACACACACACACACACACACACACACATTTGTGAAGCCTAAACAGCTGTTGCTCTAGGTCACAGACTCCACAGTGTTTCAAAATGCAGATAAAAATATTAGAAATTCTTATTGTGGAGAATTAGTCTTATCATCTTTTTTCCTACTCTTTTTTTTATTGTTCTTGTCGTCTTGTCCTGCAGTTAATTGTTTTTATTTTCCTCCTCCTTTTCCCTTAAGCATCAATTTTCTTCCATGTCTTCTTTTCTATATTTTATTATTATACATTTTTTTTCTACCATTTCTAATTTACTTTAATGTTCCTTGTCATTCTTTTTTTATTTTCTCCCTACAACTTGTTTCTGTATACTGTATTCTCTTATACACAAATATATTTTTATTTATATATTTTTTACTGCCTGTAAGGAATTTTAATCTAAACGTGTATTAATTATGCAAGTTATTCATATTCTAATGATTCCATTCCTCCTCTTTCTTTTGATTTCTCTTCCTCTTTTCTGTCTTCTGACTTTTTCAACTCTTCCTCTCAGGTTCTCAAAAAAGTAATAATAAAAAAAATGATATTCTTATTATAGTTTTCGGAAAACATTAGGGTTATCCGAAATTTTTATAGACACTGGGAAATCATTCTGTTCCAATACTGGCAGTTAAGCACAGACTGTATAATATTAAATATATATATAATCTTTATTTCTGTAGACACGACTTATATCGTCTTACTCACCAGTGGACAATGAAAACCCACACTTTGCCTTTGGCACCTCGTGAACAGCCACAAAGATGAAGGAGGATTTGAAATCTTGTTTCCTTTACTATTTTTTTTTTCAGCCCACTTGGTCTGTGCAGGTTCTCAGTCTTCCGGGTCATTTAATCCAAATGTAGTTACTTTGAGGGCAACTGGACAAAGAAGGTTTGTGGAAGATGTTTCACCTCTTCGTCCAAGAGGCTTCACACTGCAGTTTTACCTGACTACATGTAACAACACAGAAAAGCCAACCCATCAGGACAGGACTCTGCTGTTCAATTACATCTGGAGGAGAAGGGACACAGTTTTGTGGATCACGGTGTCCATATCCTGGTCAGAGAAGACAGATGGTTTGGGAGAGGAGCGATGGATGCCATCTACGTCAATCTGGAGAACCCAACCCAACGTTTCATCCACCTATAGTGTTGTTCTGAGATCTCTTCCCAGGAAATTCTCCACCATCCCTGACAATCAGATAATCAGACAGTTTTATCACAAGGAGGAAAACAACTCACTTGAACCAACAACAAAACATAGTATCACTCAGGTGACACTAATACCAGTCCCCATTCTCACCTCTAGACGTGTGACTGTGACTTCAGCTCACCTGGAATAGGGTGTGGTCCATCAGACATCTAACCCTAACCCTTCACCGTTGGTCTTTGTTTTCTGCAACAACCTCCTTTCACATCCTCTTTGAGGATAAATACCAGAACTCCCCAGAAGTCAGTTGGAACTAAAACTTCTTGGATGAAGAGGTGAAACGTCTTCAAGAAACCCACTGATTTAATCATACTTTGAAGAGGAAAAAGTGAGAAGGAAGTTTTTCCTCAAAGTAAAACCTACCTCTCTAAATTCTGTGAAGGAGACCAGATCTTACAGCCATCTGTTAGGGAGGACAAATGTTTGAACTGTAAAACACATTTTGTTTCAGCAGAACAGATAAAAGACTTGAGCTCTGATCTGGAGGAAACTCACCCAGAGTTACCCTGTTGATCTCCACGTGGAAGTATTCTCTTGTTATCTTTAACACAATGCTGCTGGTCTGTTTTCTTCTCTGCACAAACACATACACACACACATTGATCACGTGACCATTATTCTGGGTCTGGCAGATTTCTGCTCCGTGCCTCTTCTGAAGACTGGACCATCTGTTTTTTTCCTTTCAGACCAGCAGCTACTGTTATGCAATGTTTTGTTTTTTATGTGTGCGATTATTTGTCCAAAGATCAGACAGTCTCAGCTCAAGTACAGCAGGTCCTCAAATTACTTAGGCGCTCATCTCCTACAGTGTGATGTTACGCTTATTGTGCACGCGAGACCAAATAAAGTGGGTTTCTGGTAACATGAAAAATATAATAATGGGTCGGTCAGAAAAAAAAATTCTTAAATTAACATAAATTATAAGTGTCAGCTGAGGGGAAAGGGAAAGGTTTACAGGATAGTTGTGAGACCAGCCATGATGGATAGATTAGAGACACTAGGAATAGGTAGAAGACAGGAGACAGAGCTGGAGATGGAGGAGGTAAAGATGCTAAGATTCTCTTTAGGAGAAACAAGGATGGACAGGATCAGGAATGAGGTGATTAGAGGGACAACACAGACAGGAAGGTTTGGAGAAAAAGCTAGAGAAGACAGATTGAG
>JAFBJS010055196.1:81571-92586 GCA_016785265.1 Paraplagusia blochii | reverse complement strand
TTGATGGATGGAGTGAGGGAGGACATGGAGGTAGTTGGAGTCAGAGTAGAAGATATATAGGACAGAGGAAGATGGAAAATGTTGATTTGCTGTGGCAACCCTTTAAAAAGGGAAAATTAAGATTCCAAACAAAAAAAATGAGAGAATGAAAATATAGCACCAGCCAATGTATGGTGAATGTATATGACTGCATGATGAGTGTAGATGGTGTAATCATCTGTACATCTGATATGTTCAATTGATCAAAGTTCATCTTTTGTGCCAAATCTTAGATTAAGAATATAAAAAAATAATCTTTGTTGGGTTCAAATGAGATGGTGAGATTGACTGAATGAAATGAATCTGTGTTTTTCGTGGTCTCCATTGACTTTTCCAGGCTCCATTATTGAGGTGACAATCAAAGGACTGAAGCCAGAGACCAACTATGAAATGAAGCTGTCTGCAATCAATGGCAAGGGTGAAGGTGAAAGCAGCTCTGCTGAGGCCTTCAAGACACAGCCTGTCCGTAAGTCTCCTTTTAGTTTAACTCTATCTATAATAGACGAAAGAAAAAGGTCTTGAATCAATTTCTTCATCTGTGCCAGACAGGATTTCAACTCCACTGCCTTATTCTTCAGATTATATTAACATTAACTAATTTTAACCCTCATGTGGGCTCACCACCCACAGGAAGGCTCACAGAATGGTGCCATGGGATTTGGGTGGTGAAAGCTGCCGACACGTAGATGAAGATGAATGAATGAATATTTTACCAATTAATATTTTCACATCATTTTTTGTTTCTGTGAACCTTGAGTTATATATTTTACCCAGTTCTTCTGAAATAACCATCTCTTCAGAAGCCACTCCAACCTGAAAAGAATTTCCCTCTTAGTTGTTTATGCTTCTTATTTTACTGCACTTTATCGCCCTCTGTCGATAGGAAATGAATGCGTTCCTTCTGAGTTTGTATTTACCTTATTGATCCCTGCCTTATTGATGATTAGACGGCCTACTGCCCATCGACTGGTGTAGAAAAATCATTTGTGCTTGGAAATCAAAAACATCACATTAAATACATACATTCAATAGTAACACAGTCACTATAATCTCACGATTACTACTAATAATCATGCTTTTCTTAGTGGTGAAACTTTTATTATCATTATTATAATGTTGTTATTATGTTAGACCAGGGGTGTCCACACTTTTTTGTCTTGTGAGGTACTTTTCAAATGATCATGTTGAAGTGATCTACTATATTTACCAATATAAACTGGATTTCTTATTCTCTACTTTGACATATAACATAGTGTCTGACTCAATACTTATATTATTATCACTTTAGCCCAGTGATTAGCATCATGAAATAGAATTAAATCTCTAGTTTTTATTATAAATATTTTTTATTTTATTGCTCATGATCTACCAACACTCCTTTGGAGATCTACTGGTAGATCAATGTTAAATATGTAGGGCAATGTTAAATATGTAGATTAAATATTAACGAGATAATACAGTGTTGGTCTGCTCATTAAGGAGGCAGACCTGTGTCCAGAAAGTTGCGGGTTTGAAGCCACCAGTCAGTAGGTGCATCTAATGTGCAGGTTCCTCCCTGATTTCCTCACTCACGGTGGTGCAGGGCGTCACGTGGTGTACAGTGTTGTGCTGTGTTACAAAAACCATAAATTAGTTTCACTGGAACAACCATAAAAAAATGTTTTTTTTTTCTGGAGTTACTTTGTCAGCGCCAGTTATATTAGAACGATAATTCTCGTGTTTTAACATGTTTGTAAAGTCTTTGCCAACAACAAACATCAGTCTAAGCCCCGTCTTAATATGACGTGTGTTCATTCCCAGTGCGTTTTCATCTATTCCAGGTCAAACCTGTTTCCTCCTCCTCTCATTGAAGAGTTTGAGTTCAGAAGACTTTCCGAGTCAAATCTAATTATGCCAGAGTTTCAGGCTCTAATTACCTGGTATCTTCTCTCTCATGTCCTCAGACAACATTTCTCATTATTCCTCTGAAGACGCAGGTTTGTTCTTAGAGTGTGAGTAATGAAAGAGTTTATTAGGGATTTTATTATGCTGCTGCTTTTCCATATCTCCTCAATCCCCTGGTTAGTTTGCTTTTAGTTTGTAATAATGCGGCTGAGTGTTTTTCTGGCCCTGACCCTGTAACTGCCTCATTATCTCCACCTCCTCTTCCTCTTTATATCATTTGGATCACATGAGTGGACAGGTTGGTGAAATAAATAGTGTAAACATGGATCAAATCACTGGGAAATGACACATTCAGGTTTATGACCTCAGTCCAGGATTTTAGGGCCGTGACAGATATTTTTCAACAACAGGTAATTTTTTTTTTAACAAATTTATTTGTTTAAAAGAGGCATAATGCAAACTTTACAGCCTTTAGAATAGTCACATTCCGACAATAGAAACAGAAAAAGGCCTAATTAGGGTTATAAAAAGTTTCGTCAAGATTTCAACTCTTGTCCCCAAAGGGAGGTAAACTTCTTTGGAACCTATGAGCAATTCAGTCAAATTTGCCAAAACCAGGGCGTTGTGTGATCAGATTTTTACTATAGGAGAAAAAAACTACTTTATAGATACTACATAAATAAGGTGATATTAGATCCATAATACTGGCCTACATTCGAGAATATATATTCACTCATAAAGTGGACGCACCATTGTTGGGGTACTGATTGAATACATAAAGTTCTTTGGCAAAACAATAAAATTTCTACAATATATGGTCACTACTAAACACTATAGGATATCATATATATTTTAATTGCTCATGATTTACTAACTCTCCTGCTAGATCCCCATCTACTGCTTTAGACAGTTCTTAGGAATAGCAGCGAAATTCCTGTTGCTTTCATTTAGTTGCTAGTTAATGTAGTGGAAACTTTGCGCTCCTGGTAAGTCCCCGAGTCGTACCGCAGTTAAAACCCAACGTAAATGTATCATCCGTAAATATCCTCCATATCTGTTGTCCTCTATCATACATTCTTGTTTGGACATAATGTGTGACTTGGATTTGATGAAGCTGAAAATCCTGTCCAATCTACCCAAGGTAATCCAATACATAAAATCACTGCATTAATGACTATTTAACGAAGCTCTAACTCTAACACGCTGTGTTCAGCCTAATGTTTCTCCTCTCTACTCCGTCTTTGCTTGTATTTACAATTGACCCATAGCCGATGATGGCTGTCATGCTTCTGTCCTTCCTTGGAGACACCAGATCATTTTCCAGAGATACTCTGGAGCTGACTGAGTTCTACCATGCGGTCTTTGACATTTTTCAATTTAAGGACCTCAAACTGGTAGCCAGATGGAGAGGAGATGCCTTACTGAGTAAAACATGGTGTTAGGATTAGAGCTGAAGTTCACATTAGGCTTTTACTTCTCCTACAAAGAAACTGCTTTACAGCTTAGTTCAAGTCTTTGGTGTTAATAGACTAAAAAGCAGGCCTCTATTTATCTATCTATTTAATTATTTTTTTCAAATATATATTATATTTAATATATTATACAATTGTGTTCGTGTTCGTAGTGAAAATGGCAGAAAACCACTTGGAAAAGTATAAAAAATGATCAAATAAAAGAGAATGTCTCCCCCTGCTGTACATTCCCTGACCTTCACGTTCATTTCTCTACAGTTTTTAAAATGTTTTTCTTGCAGTCATAATTTTGTCACATTCAAAGGTACATTATATTACAGATTTAAGTAAAAAAAAACAGCAATTGTATAATATTTTATTTCCTAACTAAATAAAAATTGTCATACAGAATTAATCATAAGTGATATTGGGAATAGAACCAGAACTGAGAAGTTCTTATGGATTTGCTTGAAGTCAGAAATATATCTTTTTTAAGTGACTCCGACACACAATCTGCATTTCCTTCAGTTTTTACTAGGATGTAATAATGTCTGTTATATGTGCGTCTTTAGGAATTCCCAATCCTCCAAAACTAGATGAATCAAGTTTTCCTAAAGGGAACTCGCTCAGAGTCAGCTGGACAAAACAGGATGACGGAGGATCACCAATTTTACGATACCTTGTTTCATACAAACCTGTGAGTATCAGTATCAGTATCAGGACATGGGGGTAGTTAGAAGATACAGAGAACAGTTGGAGATGGAAAATGTTTATTTGCTGTGGCAACCTCTTAAAAAGGGACAAGCTGAAAGGAGAAGTAGAAGAAGTCTGTTCTCAGCGACTGATGTGTCCTCTCCTGTGTCTACAGATTCAAACAACTGAATGGAAATCAGAGGTTCTACCCAGCAACAGCGACTATGTGATTGTCAGCGGCCTTGACTGGGACACGGAGTACAACGTCTTTGTAGTTGCAGTAAATCAGAAGGGCAAGTCCCAGCCAGCGACCATGTCCTTTAGGACTTCCTCACAGCCAGAAGTCATTCCAGGTACATCAGTCTTTAGAGAATAAGTGGTTCTATCTTCAAGAGTGCTATATCATAATAATAATAAGATCAAAAGTAGAACCTGATGTGGACAAGTGTAAAACCAGTGACACAACCAGGGAGACCATCCCCTTCCTTTTATGACCTAGAAAGCACATCTGTAAAAACTAAGGTTTAGGGGCCAGATCGGGCCCGTTGGACTTTATATTCTGGCCAACCAAGCTTTTCCAAATTATACTATTGTTCTGAAGTATCAATATCCTTCTGCCTTTCCCCAGTAATGCCAGCATTTTAGCCTTTATTTGTGACTTTCACGTATGATTTATCTTAGTCCAACAATTGTTCCATCTGCCTGGTCCTCCTCTCAAATTATATTACTCACTGTGGGCCAGGAGACAAAATATTTTCCCACGCCTGTTGTAGAGAATACAACTTACCTGAGAACAAGTTTCAATGTTGGTGCCTTCTTTATTTTTTCATTTTTCAGTTATCAAACCTAACTCATTTTCACTCTCTTCCTTTGTTTTCCCCAACCCTTCCTGTGTTTCTCTTTTCATTCCCTCTCCTTTATTCGTTTTCCGCTCTTCCCTGTCCTTCTCAATTTTCCGTCTCACTTGCCTGAATCCTGGACGTTGGTGTGATGGACCATGTCAACATTCTCGTCCTGACCTGAGTGCACTTTTCACGGTGCCTTTTTTCGGTGTTCCTTTCTCCTCTCATCAGCCATTCAGAGCTGCTCACCTGTGACGTGCTCTTCGCTATCACTCGTCTTCTCACTCGTCACCGTCCTCCTTCTTTCATAGTAGTCTCTGCTGCTGTGCAGTCGGTGTGGCCCAGCAGAACTCTATCTCTCTCTCTTCATCTTACTCTCTGGACTATTTTTTTCTATTTAAAACTGTTTACAAGTCAGACTCACAACTCAACAGGTTCTGACTAAGAACTGGGTCTGACACAGTGAGAACTGATTAAACCCATGCTGAGCCAGATGGATAATATTAACACATGCCCTTTTAACATGAGCCTGTCCCTGGATCATTGAGGGTTTAGGAAACAAATCTTGCTGGTTTAAAACCTTAATTATTGCTGTTGTTGTTTTTACTATAATATGAAATTAAATTAACCCATTATTACAAGTCATTATTATGGAGAAATGATCACCAGCAAGGATTTGTGCCGTCTCTGTGTTTTTGATGAAGGACACCCCTTAAATGAAAACCTTTCCACTGTTAAGGAAAGGAAAGCAAACTCCTTGTTATTGTGATTTGTCTGTGAAGATTCTCATTCATCCAGGTCATGATATCCAAAAACGGTTTAGTTGATTGCAACTGGACTTGTTCTTGGAGTTGAAAAACAGGTGAACACAACAACTCTTCACACCTTTGTCCAGTTCCTCAGTTGAGGAATGAAACGTTTTTCAACTCCAAGAACAAGTCCAGTTGCTGACAACTAAACCCTTTTCGGTTGCCATTGTGATCCACACCAAGTAAGTTGAGCCTTTGCAGTCAATGGATTTAAACCTGGAACCTGCTTGACCCGACTCTGGTTCCTTAACCACTAGGCCACTTCTGCCCCAGCCCTAACCAGCAGTGGTGTGTACCTTGTCCTAGCCCCCCACTTGACTCTAGCTTTATGCTGTTTTAAAAACAAACACATTACAAAAGACTAACATGTTGCTAAATAGCCCACCGCTAATTTACTACGCCCAGGTGCACCACCTTAATGCTACCAATATGCTAGCTGTTAGTATGCTGAGTGAGAGTTTGTTTGGTTGTTAATTTCTTTTTTTTTTTTTATTGTATTTTACTTTTTCTCATGCAGAGACAGTCTACAACAGGGGTCTCAAACTCAAATAAGTTGAGGGCCACCACCCACACTATCATTTCACCAAGGGGCTGCGTCAGCGTTCAGTGTTCAATATTTAAATCCATATATTTTTATGGATTTACCATAAAATGTGAAGAACAAATCTATAAAATATTATAATAAATTCAACTTTCACGTCAAGTTGGGGGCCGCAAAATATCGTTCTACGGGCCGCAAATGGCCCACGGGGTGCAAGTTTGAGACCCCTGGTCTACAATCTTTTTGCCAACATCAGATCAAAATGCAGTCTTTCACATTTCTGCAGGAAGGACAAGTGTCCTGCACTCTGTCTGCCTTTTGGTCCACCCTGAAATTCTGGACAAATGTCAGACTATAGAACATCTAACGATGTCTGTGGAGGTTGTAGGTTAGAGACTGAAACCAAAGTTTATTTTTGTAAACTTACACTTTTTTAGTTTAGTTTTACTACGTCAATTTATGGTTATTCCAATATTTTTTTACAAACTACAACTATTTCCATTGTGTACTTCTAACTACCTTCACCAATACTCCTTTATATTGGGTTTCAATAAACTGAAGGTAGTGTTATGTAGGAAGGCAACAGTATTCTGTGCTTGCCCCTATTATTACTACCTTTTACTACTGAACAGTATTAATACTTATCCCCAGAGAAAACGTTTGCCTGGTCTATTTAAACAAACACTTCAGTATGTGAAATCATTTTACGACTCACTTTGTCTTAAAACTATACTATAAAATATTTATGTCCACAAACTGGAAAAGTACCAGCTTACAGAGAATATTATTGTTTTCAATAACACTGTGCACAGAGATAATATAATGTTGTTTCGTGTTCACAACTTTCACGTTGAATTATAAAAAACAATAAACATTTTTACCTTGGTAATCAGTAAAGACATTTTTTTTACTGAATTGTACTTCATAAGGATTCATCTATCTATCTATCTATCTATTTTTATATTTCTTTTTTTTCTGCTCTTGCTAGTTCCAAATCAATGTCTTCAAATTAACAATTTTGATTAATTTCCTAAAACACAAACCACATGTTCAGACAAGTTGGTTAAACTTCCTTGATTTAAACAAACAAAGTTGGTTTGGTTTGTTGTATTTGTTATTTTCTGGAGGTAAATGTGCATCATTCACCGGTTGTAGTTTTAATTCCTGATAGAAGAAACACCAACCTTCTCTGAACATGTGATTTGGAGATGTTTGAACTAAATCAACACAAACACGTTCCTTTTATTTCATTTCGATGATAAAAAGCCGTCGGTGTTTGTCAAAGGTGAGTGGATTTCTGATTTGATGTAACCGTACTGTAGCAGCACATTCATTCGTGTTCATACGTGTGTGTGAAACTTGTTGTAGTCCACTCAGCCAGCCAACACCCATGATGCTTTGCTGTCTCTCCCACAGATCTGGGCGAGGAGGCTGCTCTCTCCATGGGCATCATGCTCTGGGCAGGAATCCTGGTGGTGGTTTTTATATTGTTGCTGCTGGCAGTGGACGTCACCTGTTACTTTGTCAACAAGTGTGGCCTCATCATGTGCCTTTGTGGTAAATCTGGCACAGGGACCAAAGGACATGACCTGGAAGAGGGGAAGGCCGCGTTTGTGTGAGTACTTCAGTTATACCAACACCATCAGACCTCAGGGAGAGGTCATCATCGGTGCTGTTGGCTCATGGTAGCGTCAACATTGACTCTTCCTCTACATCTTCTACAGGAAAGACGAGTCCAAAGAGCCAATAGTGGAAGTCCTCAGAGAAGACGAGTGCACGGCCAATCACAACGCAGCTGGACCCACGGAACCTAGCGAGACGACGCCTCTCACCGAGCCAGAGTAAGTCAATGCTGACGCACAGCATTGATATCATTTTACTCTTCCATTGTGTTTTCTTAGCTCTTTGTACGCTGCACTCCACTTCAAAGAATGAAGACGCCTTTCAACAGGACATTTGACCTTAATCCTGACCAGTCGATTCTTAAGTGGAGTCCATTCCTGCCAATGCTTTTTTTACAACGTTATTCCTACTCAGGGGGAATTTCCTTCTGCGCTAGTTTCTGGATTTTTCTTTTTTTCTTTTCCCATTACTAACAAAAAGGTGAAGCAATACCAGTTTAGTAAATAAACAGGAGCGTGGTCAACATGTAAAGCTGTCCCGCAGCCCCGGCAGCTCCGTTTGACATTTGTCCACTCCAGAGAAATCAGACAGTCTGAGACACACACTGGTACTGTTTACCCCTCGTAGGTGTTTTTGCGTGGTGCTTTAGAAATACTGAATATTCCTTTAAGTACATGCGTTTTGTGTGTATGTATGACTTTAATGTTCACTCACAGCATGCCACTTTCTTTTGTTTTTCTTTTTCCCACTAGGTGTTGCTGTTCATAGATGTTACGTTGTATGTTTGCATAGATTCTTTTTTTTTATTTTTAATCTAAAGTTAACTTATCTCCTCTGCATGCTTGTTTCCAAGCCACCCTTCCTCTGTCACAGTCACCCTGGCGTCTAGTCTGTGTGTCTCTGTTCTCTCCCTGCTCTCTCAGGCTGGCGGCTTACACTGCTGCTCTGGCACTGGAAACGCTCTCCTCCGTAGCTACCAACTCCGATTCAGGCACCGCGACTAATGACCCTGCTCAGGACAGCCCCTCTAGCGAAACCACTACCCTCACTTGTAGCCTTTCTACCCCAGCCAACGAACCCTCACCTGCCCCCGTTCCAGCCCCGGCACCTACTCCAGAATCAAACCCTACACCTGTACTCCCCCCCGCTTCTGCAGTCGTGGAAAAAATAGCTCCTTCAGTAGAACAAAAAGGAAATGAAGCCCCACAGGAGAAGGAGACAATAAACAGCCCGGCTAGTACCCCAGAACAGACTAGACCCCAAAAATCTGGGACACCGATTCCACCTAAACGTAGACACTCTCCAAAAATGGCTGCCCTGAATGCTAAAAACAGCCCTCCGGTGTCTCCCCTTGCTACGTCCTCACCCACTGTCAGTACTAGGAAAGCTGCTCCAAGGCCACCGGTGAACAAGCCTCTGACGCCACATGACAGTGTAGTCATAGAGGCAGAGACTCCAGCGAAAACTGCCAAGACTCTGGAAAACACTGCCCCTACAAAAACAGACCCAGATACAGGATCCACTGCCCTCGACCACAGCAGACTTAGCCTTACTGCCCCTGATGGGAACAAACCGACAGAACAATCTGTTGACAACATTCCTGCTGCCAAAGATGCTGCCCCCAACTCTTCGTCAGTGTTTAACGGTGGTCTCACAGACCCAGATGTAGATCATTTAGTCGCAGAAGTAGCCTCTCCCTCTCCCCTAACCTCCATCCCCTGTTCCTCCCCTCTTACCTCCGACGGCCTCCAGCTGTCTGCCTCCACCGACCTCCTCACAGATCAGACGGACATGTATGACTTTCTAACCCCAGAGATGGGACCAAGAGGTTTGGATTTAGACTTAGAGCTGACACGTGACATACCCGCGGACCTCATTAGCCTAGAAAGCCCGCCCTCTGCCCCCTCTTTGCCCAACGGAGATGGAGTAGACCTGACCCCCTCAGGTCCAGTTGTGGAGGCTTCAGAGACTCTGGCCAAGACTGCTCCTACTGTCAACGATGAGTACGGCTCCCTCTAGAGGTTTCTCTGTGTGTGTAACTGAATGCCTGTGTGTGTGTGTGTGTGTGTGTGTGTGTGCCCATTCATTCACCACCGCATCTTGCCATTGACCTTATAAGAGACACTGTGATGATGAGTCTGTGGTAATTACAATAGGATAATTATTATCAGTGCGTTGACCTGATGATACTGTTACTGACGCTTCAAACCACTGCTACAAACAACCAGCCTCAACCACACAACACAATTATACAGCAGTCATGCTGACACCCCACCCCCACCCACCCACCTCCACCCACCTGACACAAATGGGAGGAGAAACATTTCACTTACAAAAAACATGGCTAAGAACAGGGAGAGATAAAAAAAAATCAGTTTACATAGAATAATGATGCAGCCGTTCTAAAAATGTAAGAGTCTTTCAGTTGTCAGGAGTCTGTGTAACTGGAAGAAAATCCAATGCCCTTTAATGTAAATCCAGAGACTTTAAAGGCTTAGTTAAAACAAATGATTTTTAAAGCCATTATTTTTGGTCATCCCTGATCAAGGAACCACACATTCTGTGATTTTCCCTGTAGTTTGGAACATTGTTTCAAAAGTGGATAAAAATCTTTGCAAAAAAAACATATTGGGAATTTGCAAAACTAACATATTGTCAATTTTTATTCCAAATACAATTGAACAGTGGTCCCCAATCACTGGGCTGTGTACCGGAACCGGGCCGTGAGTGAATTGGTGTTGGGCCGCAGAGAAATAGTGTTTCCTTTTGGCCCCATCTGTCTATCACTTCCACTTGATCCATACCCATATCAACAAAAGAACTGACCAATAGAATGGCTAGGATTCCATCATCAATAATGCAACTATATTTGATTAGGAAATATATTCTCAGCGAAGACAACAATAAACTCAAAATGATGCAGAGTCATTGATACAAGATACTAACCTTGTATACCGGTCTGGTAGCAGAAAATTATAGGCTGTGTGCACTCTTTGTCGTGTGCATGCACAGTTAATTCAGGTAGGAAGATTTTATAGGTAGGAAAAATATTTCAGGACACCGGAAATTTTATGGGTATTTATCTGCCACAACTTAACGAGCGGTCCGTGAAAATAGTACGAGACATTTAACC
>JAFBJS010055196.1:5717-79765 GCA_016785265.1 Paraplagusia blochii | reverse complement strand
TAGCCATTCTATTGTTCAGTTCTTTTGTTGATATGGGTATGGATCAAGTGGAAGTAATAGACAGATGGAGACAAAAGGAAACATTATTTCTCTGCGGGCCGGCACCAATTCACCCATGGACCGGTATCGGTACCCCGCCCAGTGGTTGGGGACCACTGCTATAGAATACTGGCTTAGCATGAGCTACATGCTAACTAGCGTTTAAAAATATATGTACGTTTCTGTTTACGTTTTCTTTATATATATAATAATAATAATAATACATGTCATTGTGAAGAGTCACTGCTAGTTGTTTTTTTTATCTATTTATTTTCTTTAGCGATATCCTAAGGCTTTTTTCTCGATACTCGGAGCAAGTACTTTGACGAACCCCGCCTTCATGGGTTTTTAACCAATCACAGCCTGTCTGCCTCGGACAGACATTTTCATGTATTATTTCTGCACAAACAAACCTAACCTGTCTTCAGCTAACGGTGCACGTCGTTGTCTTCGTCCTTGGTCAGAGAGTCCACAGTTGTGCCCTGAGCTGTGGCCAAACATGTTGACGTTTCGAACTCTGTGACGTCAGCTTAACGCTTCCTCATGACGCCCTCTTGTGGTTGTGTTTTAGAGGGAGCACATTTGGACTTAATTTAATTAAAGGAATCTTACTTTAAATAATCATTAAAAGTGAGACTAGGCAACAATAGAAGGTATACAAGTGCCTAAGTTGAAAAAGAAGATTTTTCTTTTTTTTCTTCTTGGTTTTATTGTCTATTATTTAAGCCCCACATTTCACAAAAACACGTGGGTTAAAGTCTGAATGCTGGAGCTAAGTTGAGTTTATGACTGAATATGAACTAACTTTTGTCACTAGTTGTACATTATTTACAGCCTAATTTTTTAGCTTTTATGGAATCAAAATGTGTCTATCTTGTTCAAATTCAGTTATGACTGACCTCTAAAGCAATACTATATATTGTCCCACCTCTTGAAGTTAGAAAATATATAAATATACACTAAAAGTGTTGACAAAAACCCTAGTAATTAAACTCGGTCTTTTTGTAACATCACATTTATTTAACCCCACACAAAAATCTATGTTATTGTACCAAATGTGAAAACAATTATTAAAAATACAGTTTTTTTTTTAAAGAAAGCAGCTAGAACAAAGAAATGAACAAACAGTGCTTCTTCCTGACTATGAAAAATGCAAAATGTCTCTAAACTAAGGCTTTTTAAAGGGAATAATATATGTCCTTAATGTTTGAGAATTGTTTTTTAAGGGATACAACAGATTTCCATTCCTGCCTGCGAGCTTGTGCACTGTGCCTGTGTGTCGTTAGACTGTCGTGTCATTGGTTTATATGATAAACTGTAACCTTGTCGTAAGAGATTATAGCCTCTTATTTTTTAAATAACATCAACTGTATTAATAGAATGGAATTGTACGATGAATTGAAAAAAACATGAGCGTTTACACGGCTGTTGTTCGTGAACTTATTTCTCTCTGGACAAGAAAGCTGAAGTAGAAGAGAGTGGTCGTTGATGGTCCAGGAAACAGAAAGTTAAAGAAAAAACTAAAATGTTGGTGTAAAAATTAAAGGAATCAAATTGGTGTTTTCCCCTTCTAATCTGTTGTATTTTGGGATCTTAGAAATGCATGGTAACTCATGAGACTTTGGTTAAATTTTAAAGACACAATCATGGTTTTGTTAAGTGTGGCTGGGCTTCAGGTCCTACAGGGAAGTCAGCTGCACCGTGATCATCGATCAGTTATAATCCTGGTTGAAACTGTGACAATTCACGCAACAAGATCAGTCGTTGATCTCGGCTGTTGATCTCACCACAACATGGAAATATCTGCAGCTGATGCTCCATCCAACCTTCAGACAGAGACACAAGAGAAACAGTCTTTTCTGAACCCGACAAAACTTCAGCTGTTGAAAATGTGTGTCAAATTTAGCCACTCTGATATTTCGCCCTCTACACTCAATGTCTGCTTCTAGAAGATTCATCACACCTTATATTTTATTGTGTATTCTTTGACATTTGTGTTCAAAAAAAGAAATAAATGCTTGGTTTACTAATTACATAGTGTTTTATTTGATCACTGGTCTATTTTTTTTACCACACATTTAAGGGCTCACGATTATCAGTTGGTTTTAGATATTTGTTTTAATGTTCCTTATAATAAAATGATGAAGCTGGCCGACATGCACAACTTAACCAGGAGAGGGTGCTGTTGTTTAAAGAGAGGGTATGGTTTTAGTTTTAAACTAGAGTTTATTTTTACCATTGCAAAAACCACAAAAAAACAACATGTAACAAATTATATATTTTTTATTCCGTTTTTAAAAGATAAAATAATATCTTTTGTAAGACTGTATTGTTAGTATATTTTAGTCAAATTAAATTTTGAGTAATTCATCTTATTTTAGTGGCAAGATTAATTTTAGTACATATTATGAAGTTAGTGACTGAATAGAAATCACTTGTTGATCTTTTTTGGGATGCTTTTTACATCTAAATAACTATCATGTAATATATTGTAAAATATTTAGAATTGTCAGAAAGATTTAGGCAACACTTATGACTTTTTAACGTAAATCTCAGTGGTAATTATTTAGCTTGGGCACTCGAACCTGAGACCTGAGACTGACGTCAGTCCGCTTTACCTACCATTGAGCACCGCCCTATAAAAAGATCGAGCTAGCCAGGAGTCGAACCTAGAATCTTCTGATCCGTAGTCAGACGCGTTATCCATTGCGCCACTAGCCCTTAAGGAACTATGACTCAATGATAAGTTGAAGAATTTCAACAATTTCTTCTTTCAGCCACTAGATGGCGACAAGCTGCCGTGATTTTTGTGCTTCAGCTTCTGCCAGCGGAGTTGGCAGTGCGAACAGGTTGTGTTTGTTTTGAAATCCTTGGGCAGTGAAGTAAACACCTGTTACATTTCTGTGAAAGTCAAGTCTCCGCTCAAATGACCGCGACAAACACCGTGTGTGGGTGACACGGTGACTTTTCCAGCGGAGCTCTTCTTCCTCTCTGACGTGACATAAGTCTCCGGGCAGACGGCTGGTCAGAGCTGTCTGCCCACGGCCGGCTGTGGTCCGCCCGCTGCCCGCTGCCCCCTCTCGGTCTCGGTTTCTCTGCTTCTGAGCCGTCTCCGGGTCACGTGACGCCCATAAAAACCTCCCGTTCATTAATGAAAAGGTTCATTTGTATTTATCACACCCAGGTGCCGGGGAGTCACGTGACTGTGGATGGCGCTGTGACTGGGTTGATTGATGGAGTGAATGAAGTCTGGGTGGAAGTGCGGTTGAAGTCGGGATGTGTAGACGGCTGGATGATGGGTGGACGGATGGATGGAGATGAAGAACGCACACAGCCATGACGTCTCCACTCCGCTGATGTGAAGTTGGACAAGTCAGCAGTAGGAGACGGCGTTTTACAGCGAAAACGCCAAACGGCGGCCTTCAAAATAAAAGCAGAGAGGTTGAAGTGCTTTAAGGACAGAGCGGTGAGTAAACTGATGATTAAATTATATTATTCCCCGTATCTGGCAACTAATGACTGAATAGGGAATATTTATGGGTTAAAATGTAACAAAGTCGAAGAGGGAATTATTGGTAAAAATGAAAACCCTTCTCTTTTAAACTATAAAACTATAAAATGAAGGTTTTATAAAACAAAACTGACAAGTATTAAAATAATTTGTATTGTTTAATTTGTTCAATAAGTATTTTCCATATACGACAGAATTAACTTCACAGATTCTGTAATTAGTACATCACAGTTTATTTATTTCATTTGTTCCTATCAATAAATGGCCATGTATATGTGTATATACATACACACATACATTCATTTATATACAACCCCTAGCAAACACCCCCAGCCCTAAATTTATATTCGATATATAGTAATGGAATTATGTCTATATATATATATATATATAAACAATAATATAGTTAAGTTACAAAACTGACCTTTGTATTGTCATTTATACATTAACGATTATTTCTGCAGATACCCCTACAAATTAAAACATCATAAGCGGTCTAAATATTCTAACCCACCAATTTATCCACTTTTTATGCATGAAGACATAAATATAACCAGTATCCTGGTTCATAATAGAGGTTAAAATCCAAAATAAAAAAACTAAAATTCAATGACAATCTATTGAGGTCCCGCGTTTTGGGATCTTTTGTTTTGAAGGTGTGCACAGGAAGTGGCCGGCCCGTACACAGCTGCTCTGACAGTCGCGTCTCGGATGATTTTTGGACGCAGCAGCGCAGAGTTTGTGTCAAGTGTGTGAAAGCATGATGTTGCCTGGATAATCAGCGGAGGACGTGAAGGAGGACTGAGGTGAGACACCGATTCTTCATCACCACGGACACCATCGTCATCATCACTCCAACTTCTCTCCAGTTTATTATTATTATCATTATCTTCTTCCTCTCACGCACGTGTAAAACGCGGGTCAGTTTTGTTGCGCGTCTCCGGACAGTGACGGTGCACACGCACACGTGCGTGAAGTTTCCTCGCTCCAGCGTGATTTATTCCCGCGGGTGAAGTTAACGGCAAGTCCGTCAACGAGTGGGTGAGTCGGGGACGGGGACGGGGACCGTCCGCCTCTGTCGAGATGAGTGCGGGCGATGAAGGAACAGTTCGTGGACACCTGATGTTGCCGGAGTCGGAGGGAGAGTCAGCCTCACCGAGGGTGGAGGAGAAAAGTTGTCCCGAACATCAATTCATCACTGGCCGCTACGTGTCTATTCCCTGATATGAGCGGACAGGGAGACAGACTGATAGAGAAAGACAGACAGAGCGTCAGACAGAGAGAAAGAGAGAGAGATAAATTAAGTTGGAGGAGAACGTTTGGATTGCTGATGTTTGATGTTTAACCAGAAGACAAAGACTAGGACCAGGTCTGATCCCGACCATGTAGGGTCTAGGTAAGACCTGGTCCTGGTGTGGATCAGACCCTGACTTGATCCTGGTATAATATGGTGCTGGTTCTGGATCAGACTTGGTATGGATCAGATCTTGACCTAGTCCAGGTCTGGGTTTTACCTTGTCTTGGTTTAGATCAGATCTGGTCCTGGTCTGTGTCAGAGCTGACTAGAACCAGGTTTGATCCAGACCCCACCAGGTATAACCCAGAACTGGACCCGGTTAGGGTCTGATCCATACCATGTCAGATCCAGACCAGGACCAGGTCTGACTTAAATGAGAATCAGGTCAGATCCAGGCAAGGACCAGGTCTGGGTCTTGTGTATTGAACCAGTAGTGAAATGTAAATGAAAAGTTCCGGTGATGTTTCTTTAATCACCGGTTTTCCAAACTGGTTTTCCAAAATAAAAGCTGGGATGAAGTCTTAGGCCAATCAAAAATTAACTGGAAATTTGGATGTTTTCCCTTTAGCTATGATACAGGTGGCAAATTCTGGCCCGGGGGCCAAATCTGGCCCATGGTTTAATTAAATTTTGTCTGTGTGAAAAAATATATAATATATATATTAAGGCTTCAGATAAAGAGACAGAATGAGAAACAAATGTGTCTCATGTGTCTTATATTTGAAATTTTACTTCTCATGTGTTTATAAGCGATGTCCAATGTTAACTTTGCAAATGATTTTCATAAAAAAAAATTCTGATACATATCATATTCCAGGCCAACTAAATGCACTGTGAACCAAATTTGGACCCCCGTCCCTAGTTTTGACAACTGTGCTTTAAGGTTATATAATTGTTGTTCTCATTTTTGTTAGTTGAAGAACTTCCTACAGTTGGACGATGTGCTTGTGGTCTGAGGACATTCCGTCCTGAAGATTCTCTCTCATGGTGTGTTGTCCTGATGAGACAGAGGCTCGTGTCTGAGTCTGTGGTCAGTGTTTGGAGGAAGTGGGAAATGTCAGATCAGGACAAAGACCTCAGTGGTCAGTACTATGTCCAGGGCTCAGTTACACTATTAAATACACATATGTGTTTGGGTGGAATGGGATTTTGTCTTTATTGGGTTTTAAGGAAGGTCTTGATTCGCTGTTTTTTTATTGGAGATGGTGGAGAAGGTTTAGAATTGCAGATTATTTGTTCTATGTGTAGTCACCACTATTGCAGATATTGTGTAATGTCTCTAGCGGCTTTTGGGTTGAATATTTCCTGAACCTTCTGTTCCTTCCTGTGGCTTGATCACAAAATAAAGATCAAATATTAATGTCGCTTTGGCCAGGAAGCATGTCTCCATCATTGGTGTGGAACTCCAGGGATCAACTCCTGGGAAAGATCTAATCCTAGTGAGGGTAGTTGGCGAATTCCACCGGGCTCTTCAACTGGAGGAAGGGTGACTAGGGTGTGGTAGTTGAAGTTGCTGCCATCATGACCAGGTTGATTGACAAAAATTTGATTTTGTAGGACTGTTGTTGACCTTTGCTTTGGCTCAGTGGTAATTTATCTTCAAATTCCTCAGTTCACATGCTGGGTGAAGTTTGAATCCAGGTTAGGGTGGTTGTGCTTCCAGTGGTCCCAACACCCGCAGAGAGGTACGGTAAGGTGCAATGTGATTTGGGTGGCAGTCGTGGAGTATGTGGTAGTGGATAAACATGTGAATATTAACGGATGGATAAGCTGTCAGTCCAGAACCGTCCTGTTTCTTCACTTTAATGATTGGCTTTTTGTTAAATTCAGGAGTTTCTAAATTGTGTAATGTTTATTTGAGGTCTCGTAAGAACTGATCTGGTATAAAAAGGCTTAATTCAGGTTACCAACAAATGGTAAAAAAAGTCTCTCTGCTCGCATCCCTGAGTGTGTGTGTGTGTGTGTGTGTGTGTGTGTGTGTGTGTGTGAGAGACATGATAGATTGGACCATCACCTCTCAGTATGCAGACGTTATAACAGCTACGTGACTGATCTCAACGAGACCCTCAGAATAATCACCCGCCGTAGAGATCCTTGTTTTGTGCTTATCGACTTGTTGCCAGCCTCTGGTTCCTAATTACTAAAAAAGTAATCAGCCTCATCAGATTAATCTCACAAAATGATCACCTGAGACTGAATGTCTTGGTCTCCGCTCCTTTTGATTATTAAAGAAAAGTAAATGTTTTCTTCTTCGTTATAGACGAGACCGTACGATCGAGTCCAATCTACGGCCTAACCCTCTCCTCTCCACCTCCACAGACCTACATCCAGTCGAAGGCAGGACTACCACAACTCATGCTTGCACTCAGCAGAACATCCAGTGGAATCGGGTCTGTCAAACATGGGTGTGCTCCAGCTCCACAATCCAACTCACCCCAGCACCCTGCTGCAACGGGCCAACCAGATGCGCCTCAGCGGAACCCTGTGCGATGTCATCATCACAGTGGACGGCCAAGAGTTCCCGGCGCATCGCACCATCCTGGCCTGCACCAGCAAGATGTTTGAGATCCTGTTCCACCGCAGCAGTCTGCGTTACGCCCTGGACTTTCTTTCCCCTAAGACTTTCCAGCAGATCCTGGAGTACGCCTACACCGCGTCACTCCAGGCTAGCGCCGAGGACTTGGACGACCTGTTGTATGCTGCAGAGATCCTGGAGATCGAGTATCTAGAAGAGCAGTGTCTCAAAGTTCTGGAGACCATCCAAGCAGAAGAGAACGAGGAGGTGGCAGTGAGGAATCAAAGCTCAGCTGATCACGGCGATCACGGCCGGGCCCGGCACTGGAGGCACATGCTGATGGCCAAGAAGCATTCCATACACGACAGAACCACGATAACTCCGCCCACCTCTTTGCACCACCTGGCGCTCCATCACGTGGCGGAGAGGAGATCTCCTGCTCCAGACTCTAAAGGTGTTTCAGAACTGTGTTCCAAACTGGACCTGGATGTGGACATGGAACAAGGTCAACAGCAACACAAGGAGGAGATGTCCCGGTCCATGTCCCTAGGACCCACCACTAGTGTGAAATCTGAAGACATGCAGGTGGATGAAGTCCACAGCTGCAGTGGCCTGTCGTTCAGTAACAGGAGTCTGTCCAACCAACCCAAGGAGGAGACCCCGGGGACGCCCCTGCGTGGCAGTGTAATCACCAGCGCTCGCGAGCTACACCCGGGATCTGAGAATGGAACGCAGGTGTTGACAAACTCTCTCGACTGTTTTCCCTCCATCTACTCTGTGCCCTCCCACCAACTGGGAGACGGCATGGTGTCCATTTCAGTGACCCCATCCCTAAGCATGCCCCTGGACCCCAGGACGTACGGTGGCCTTCTGCACCAGGGTGTGCTGCACAGGGAGCTGCTCAGTCGACTGGGCCAGTTTGCGGCGGGGATAAGGCAGGAAGGCCAGACCCAAGGCCAGCAGTGCTGCAGCGAGTGTGGACTACAACTGCCCAGCAAGCAGGCCATGGAGCAGCACAGGTAAAGAAGCTACAGTAAACAACGTCGATTTCCTGTTGTCATATTGTAGAACGGTTGTTTTTTTTATTCCTAGCACAGTTACAGCAAAATCTGTTATTCTCAGCCATTTATTTATTTTTATTACCATATTTTTGGACTATATGTTGCACTGGCATAAGGATTAAAACAATGCGACTGAGAGGAGTAGCAGTTACTAGCGCACAAGCCTAGAGTGCCCTCTAGTGGCTGTCAGTGTAAAAAAAAACAAACCAGTGAAAATGTAGCCACAAACGCAGCCAAAGATGACCAAACTCTGTCCTTTAGTCCAGGAAATAGTGTACTTTTGTACAAGTTTGTGTTTTACAACATAACTTTTGATCGTAGTCTTTTTTGTTTAAACCAGTGCGACTCACAAGAGTAGGAAAGACTGGCACACGAGCCTAGAGTGCCCTCTAGTGGCTGCCAGTGTAAAAAATAACAAACCATTGGAAATGTAGCCGCAAATCCAGACAAAGATGAACAAAGTGTGTCCTTTAGTCCAAGAAATATGGCACTTTTGTACAAGATATTGTTTTACAACATAATTTTTGATCATAGTCTTTTTTTAAAAAAAAAAACAGTGCGACTTACAGGAGTAGTAGTTACTAGCATACGGACCTAAAGTGCCCTCTAGTGGCTGTCAGTGTAAAACAAACTAGTGAAATGTAGCTCAAAACCCAGCCAAAAATGGACAAAGTGTGTCCTATAGTCCAGGAAATATGGTACTTTTGTACAAGTTGTTTTTTACAACATAACTTTTGATCTTTTGGAGGAAACTTACAACAGTAATATTGTTGTAATACCTATAATTAAAAATAACCATGCGTCCACATATTTGTATATATATTTATATATAGATAGATAGATTTTTTGATAGATTACTAAATTTTGGTCTGTAGTTAATTAATTTAATTCATCTGTTTTTGTTATATGTTATGCAGTCACAACACACAACAGAGTTGAGAATATTTTCCACCAAAATCTCAAGACTATTTTTTTTTCACAATGTTTTTTTCTGTGCTGTTCTGTCAACTCTGCATCTGGAGGTGCAGTTCTCTCTTTTCCATCCCCGCCTGGTGTGAGTTGTGTGTCCTGGTTGTGATTGTTTGCATTTGCCCAGACATTAGGACCCAGGCAGAGTTCACCGCTGCATTGGCAGAAGTGTTAATTCAGTCCCAGGGACGACTGCAGCAGTGGAGCCCTCACTGTTGATTCATTAGGACGCATTGGAAATTGAAAGTGTGTTTCAGTGTAAGTGCAGGATTGTGGCCCTGTTGTCTGTTAGGCTGTTTAATATGCACATGTTGACATCGGTGGAGAGCAGCCAGCAGGGACAGGACCTGACGTTTCAGATCAGTGTGATGTAACTTGAACCGTTGGCTCGGTTCTGGTGTCGTTCACTCGGTTCTGCCTCTGAGGTTCATCTTAGCTTTTCTGTTGTTCAGTTTAACATCTGTGTTGTTGTCGTCTGGTGCCTGGAGATTTAATATTGAGGAGGATGAAAAGGTCCAACATTTGATATGGACCATAATGGAGAACAAACAGACAAACAGTGGACAAACCAGTGACTCACAAACCATTGACAACTGTGCAAACATTTCATGGTGTTTAATTTGACCAGGAAATTTGTTAGCACACTTGGGGCTGCAGGTTCTAATCCCAAAGCTGCCAGGTTGTAATTTCCACTGGGCTCACCATCCACAGGAATGTTCCCAGTATGGTGCAGTGTGATTTGGGTGACAGTGGTGGAGACTGCTGCCCCTGAGACCCGCTAAAGGATAAGACCTTGAATATAGATGAGCAAATACATTTTTACAGTTTATTCTCATAGAGCAGTAGATAATTGTATTTTTAAACCCCATAAAACAATTGGATTCACAAGACAAAACTATCAGCTACTGAGTCAGAGGGGCTGCAGTCTCCACCACTGTCACCCAAATCGCACTGCATGATACTGGGAACATTCCTGTAGGTGGTGAGCCTGCTGGAAGTCAACCGGGATTCCAACTTGCCCAGAAGGTGAACCCTGGAGTTTCACAACAAAGACAGAGACATTGCCTCTGGACCAAAGTGAAGGCCAGGACATAGCTACTAAATTAAAACGTTTTATAAAGACCTCACTTCTATGAATTACTCTTGATAAAAACCCAAAACATATGCAAGTAGTAAACCATAAATAGAAATTTAGTTAATGTGAGTTCAAACTGAATAAATAGAATATTCTTTGGTGAACATGAGGTCTAATATATATAAATATAATGCTTATATACATATATATTTATATATATATATACATATACATACATGTTTCGACACTTTACAAGTAGAAACATATGAATACAAAGGTTAGTTATATTTTAAAATGATTTAAGGGTTAGCTTGTGTTACTAACATTTCTAAATACACATCAAGGAGAAATGTTACTTAAAATCATCAAACAAAAAGTCATAGATGACAAATATTTACACAATAATTCAAATAAGACTGAAAAGGAGAAAATCATTCATGGTTAAAAACCTGCTCCAGATCCTGGTGCAGCCGTTCACAGATGTGTGAACAGGTTCTTGGCTCCTCGCTGCCACAGTCTCACCTCTCCTCCTTCCAGAGAGCGTCTCTATACGTGACCCACTCATGATTCTGGTGGCAGCCTCGTCTCACTCTGTGTTTGCGGCTGACATTTCTAAACGGTGATGAGTCCGTGCGGTGAAACAGAGCATTGTGGGGCATATTTAGTGAAGCGCGTCCGTCCTGCAGACAGACACGTGGACGTCCACGGGGTTGAAGAACTTGCCATGACAGGCTTAAGTAATGGAGTTGCAGCAGGTGTGTGGACAGGTCACTGAGCATTGACTGTGCTTTGTACTGCAGTGATTGGTCCTCGTCCAGGTTCTAGCCCCAGCTACTGTCTGTGGAAAAATAATCTGGAATAGGAATAAAGGACTATAAAACTAAATTTTTTATCAATTCCTAAATACAGTGTATGTAGAATAACATGGATACAAAACTAACATCCATCCATTTTCATCCAGGGTCAGCAGTCTCCACAACTGCCACCCAAATCACATTAGCCCACGGGAAGCTAACCTCCCTAACCTGGTTTAAAACTTGACCAGGATGTTTGACACCAAAGACAGAGACATTTTGTCTCTGGGCCAAAGTGAAGGCAAAAATAAATAAATAGTAATAATATATAGTCAATATTTGCGGCAGCGGTAGCCTGGCGGTTCAGGAAGTGGACTTGGGTCTGCAAGGCACCAGGTTCTAATCCACCAGCTGCCAGGTTGCTCTGAGCACAGCACCATCCCCACATAACCTCCAGTGGGCTCACCACCCTCAGGAAGGCTCACACTATAGTGCAGGGTGATTTGGGTTGCAGTCGTGGAGACTGCTGTCCCTGAGACCTTGTTACAGATAAGAGGATGAAGATGAATGAATGAATGGCAGCTACTAGAGGGCGCTCTAGTAGCTGCCACAAGTAGCTACCACAAGTGTGGTGCGACTTATACTCCAGACTTATACACCTTTGTGTAGTGAATAATTAGATTCATTAACTATGGATACGTTTTTTTCTTGTCCAATACTGATACTACAAGTATCTGTTAATATCGCGGTATCAAACCAACACCTGCAGCGGTCGTGGGTTAGCTATTGAGGAAGCGAAACTTGGATACGTAAGGCTTCAGGTTCTACCACATCAGCTCTGAGCATTGTACCGTAGCCACCCACATGACTGCCTTCAGAAAGGCTCACAGTACGATGGTGCAGTGTGATTTGGGTGGCAGTCGTGGAGACTGAATGAAGCAGACACTTTATTTTCTCCCCCAACATGTTGTTGGCTGTTGTTGCTAAGATGATGTGATCTTGTTTACGCCATGTTGATCCTTTGGACTTTGGTGCAGGATGGAACAGTCCAACTGTGTCCTACGGTGGTGAGACCTGAAGTGGACTACAGAGAAGAGTTCTTGTTTCATTACCATGTCTGACTCCATCACCACAGCTTTGCTCGAGTTCCTTCTGATCCACAGGCAAGCAAGTCCAGGGTTTGATTCCCAGGAGAGCGACGTATGATTGTTAACTTTTCCTAGTGAATTTATTTTTATTTATATTAAAGTGTCTGCACAAATCTAAGACCTTTTAGCAAACCATAATACTTGGATGTCGATCTTTTTTAGTTTTTAACTAAACAACATCATTATTTTTCTCATTCTTTTTCCCTCAAACTAATTTGTGAGTTGAAATGTATGACATTTCTTACAGCTTGGTAACTGGAGCAACTAATTGATGCCATTTTTGATGTTGAATTTCTAACAGACTGTTCAATCATCTGAGCCGATTTCTTCATCTTATCTTATCATTGTATAATTTCAAAAGAAAATGATATAATAATAATAATTTAAAAACTATTTTTGAGCCGACGGTTGAAATCTTGTGAGAACTTTGTGGTATTTTGGCCCAAAGGTAGGGCTCCCTGGTTCAAGATGGAACGGTGCAGTGTGATTTGGGTGGCAGTCGTGGAGACCCAGTAATGGATAAGAGGAAGAAGATGGATGAATGTTCTGCATATGAGGCAGGAAACAATATGGAACCAATACATTCATCTTCATTCTCTTGTTTACCGGGTCAGACGGGCTGCAGTCTCCACGACTGCCACCCAAATCACACTGCACCGTACTGTGAGCCTTCCTGTGGGTGGTGAGCCCAATGAAAGCATCAGCGTGGACCATTAATGTGTCACAGACCAGAGAGTTTGCCCGTGGTTGAATATCATGATGTGTCTGACTCTACTCCAGGCGATGGTATGACCATGTGACACACAGATACTGTGATGTGATTATGTGTGCAGCCCACAGTTGTTGAATCTTTCTGCTTTCTTTCCTCTGGACACAGTTGTTTTCTGTGTGTCTGCACGTCTGCCAGTGGAGCTGGGCAGACGGAGGCTCGTGCACGTGTCTGCACTCTGAAATTAGCCAGATAGCCCATTGTCGGTGTTCCTTTAGCATTCATGCGTAGATTCCCGACTCCTTTACGCTGATGATGCCGCGTTCACCGCTGAAGGATTCTTGTCCTGTCACAAGGACAATGATGGCTGAGGGTTTGGGAGATGCAGAACTGATAAACAACAGATGTTTTTTTAACTGTTTACTTTTTTTTGTGCAAACCCGGACTCACACTTGTGTTTGCTGTTCACAGGAGGCTGCATAATGAAGAGAAGGGCCACGGCTGCGAATACTGTGGCAAACATTTCCAGGACAGCATGAGGCTCCGAATGCACATGCTGTCTCACACAGGTACCCAGTAACTCTCACACTCATGAAGCCTTTTGATTGTTTGGCCTTTCACGTGCACCTGTTCGTACTACACCCCCCGGCCCTCACCCTCACCCTCACCCACTTCCCCCCCTGCCCACAGTCACTGCTGCTCTAAATTCTTGGATCATGCTTCCTTTTCCTCGTCCATGCGCCTCTCCCTCTCTCCTCCCGCGTCTCCCATCTCCTCCTCCTCCCATCCTTTCTCTTGCTGTGTTTTTTGGAGAGACCCTGGCAGTTCACCAGTTTTGGCCCTTTTCTGAGTGATGACATCATCAGCTGCAGGCGGGCCTGGGTGTTCTGCCAGTGTTCCAGCGCGTGTGATGGCTCGCTCGCTCGCTCGCAGATGTGTGTCCAGGAACACACTGTACCCAAATGCAGACTTAATCAGACCTGACTGCTTCTCCCAGCGACTTAATCCAAAATAGAGAAAGAGGAGCAGGACTGGAGGGGTGGTGGGTGAATCACAGACTAAAAATAAACTCCAAACACAAATATCATATATTAAAAATCTGGTTTCCAAGTGGAGGGTTGGCCCCGCCATTTGTCAAGGACCTGAAATGGATGGCGTTTCATTGTCTTTGGCTTTTAGAGAACTGGTGGTCTTTGTCTGAGAACCTAGAACTCTCCTCCGTCTACTCTCTGTCGCTGCACTTTTTCTGTATATATTGTAAGTTCCACTTGAAGATCAGGCTGATGCCCACAATGATACATGTTGAGAACAAATTAACATCTTTGTGGAAAAAGGATTGTGTGAAAAAAAGTTTTTATATTATATAAAACAGCGACTCTCACCTGGTGGGTTGTGAACCACAAGTGGGTCACAGAACCATTTTCAATGGCTCGCAGGCCTTTGTTGGGGCAATAAAAAAAAAAACAAAAAAAAAGATTTTATAAATGTTTATTTCATGATCAATTATCCAATAAACTTTACTGTGTCATATTAAATACATTGGACATTTTTCTTGGGTTGTAGCTCATCATTAAGGAGTGATGGTGGGTCCTGATCCAGACCAGTTGAGACCCACTGATGTAACACAAAGAAACAACATGAAAAAGAAGAAAGTTGATGGAAAGTGTGTGTTAGTTTAGTTGTGTTTCGCTACAACAGTCTCCTTAGTTTGGGTCCAGACACCCGAAGCCATCATTGATACTATTAGTACCAGTTCATCCTGTCAAGACCTTTGAGCCTTTGTGCATGTTCTAGTGCAGACATGTCAGTCAACCTAAGGCTGGGGGATGGGATGTGGCCCGTTTGTAATCCAAAATTCCAGCCTTCAATGAATATGTTTCCCTTATGATATAGAGGAGAATAGAATACATTTCTTGCAGTTATCTTAGTTCCATCTATCTACATTTGTGTGATCCTCGTGTCTGCATTTAGGACCAATTGCAGCCCGCGAGCCTCCATTTGGTCTAGTGTGAAGCCGTAGTCCCTCACTGTGCTATAGCGAAGGCCCAAAGTGACCTTGATTGTCGCAGAACAACTGGGTCGTGATGGAGAAACTTGAGTAGAACGAGGCTGTCAGGGCTTCAACATTTAAGAACCTCTGATGTGGAAGATTTGTTGAGGAGGCTGAGACACTTGTTCTGGATTCATATGTTGTTGAGAGATGAGAGAACAGAATCTATTTCTCTAAACTTCACCTGCGCCGTTCTCCCCCCGACGCCCAACCCTCGCAAATCCTTTTGGCTGTACCCTTTGCAGAACCCAAAAAAACCACAAGGTGTCTAGCGTTTGTCATGCACCTTGACAACAGACGCTTTTTTATCTTTCCATCTGCTGTGACTCCCGCCCCGAAAAAAAAAAAAAACCTTAAAGCTTATTTGAATTTTCTGCGAATACATAAACTCTTCCCTTTCCTTCAACATGACATCCTCACAAAAAAAGAAATATGGATCTAATTTCTTTTGTCACTGTGTATTTGGGTAGAGCAGCCTCAGATCCTGCTGGTTGCTAAGGAGCGAGTGCGCCGCCGCTCTAATAGGCTGATTTGGTATTCAGCTCGATGCCGACTCTTATTTTGGTATGCCAGACAAAGTGTTTTGATGGAGGACGATTGCAGCCGCGTCTGGAGACAGTTTGATGGTTTATGGATGAGAGAGAGCACACTCTGTGCCTTTGACTGCACAAGACAATACACTGTGTTCTCATCCTGCCTTTATCACACAGTCGCACACATACACAGGACATGCTACATCAGGAGGCGCTCCTTTGCGCGATGCCTTATTTTATTTCTTTATTACATCCACCGTGTAACAAACGAGCATCATCATCATCATCACAAACTTGTGATCCTTGGATCTTGAAGGAAGTAAATCCCAAATGAAGCGACTGTGGCATCGTGTCGTTTACCTTTTATCAAACAAGGTCAGTGAAAACACGGTCATGTGAACAGACGACCCCGTTTTCTCAGGCCACTTTGAGACCGTCGGGGGAGGGGGTGCACAGAGGGCCATGGCACCACAAGACGGTGACAAAGACGGATGGACTTCAGACAGACCAGACGTCACTCTCTGTATCATCCATGTCCTTCAGTTCCCATGGAGTACCTTAGTATTTTCACTCAAACATTTTCTCCTTTTTTTTTTAAAATAAAACATTTCAAGGCAGGTCAGAAAAAACTCAGTCAGAGACAGAAGAGATGATTAAGGTTCTGGTTCTGTAGTGATGGAGAGATCACATGACAATACTGTGTAACCACCACTATTGTTTGGACAGTATTATTTGACGTCCCATTTTCTTCTGTTAATAGTAATTACAAGATCTGGTGGATCAGGGCTAGGTGGGTCACAAAGTCATTTCCCATGCTTCCATCCTCCATCCACTTATCCGTTCCTGGGTCACGGGGACAGTAGTCTCCACGACTGCCACCCAAATCACACTGCACCATACAAGCCCCTTCATGAACTTCCTCCTGGATGTGATACCACTGGAAAGAGACAACCGTCCAAAGCGGGACCTATCGTTTTCGTCCCAGTGACAGAGACATTAAAACACCATAGGAGATAGCTTTATTTTTGCTCCTTATTTTATCTTCTTTTAACAAAATCAAAGCTTGAAATGTAACATATTGGGTGTTTTGTTTGTTTGAACAAAATTCTAAAATCAATCATTAAATAAATGTGCTGCTAATTTCAATTCTGACTGTGATTGTACTTCATGCACCAGAAGGGTCCAGGCAGATAAATACAGAATTATTTATTTTTCTTTATTTGTTGCTTTCGGATTGTCCCTTTTATAGGGACAATCAACATTTTCCACCTCCCTCTGTTCTCTCTATCTTTGACTCCAACTACCTCCATGTCCTCCCTCACTGCATCCATCAATCTCCTCTTTGTCTCCTACCTGGTAGCTCCATCTCTAGGATCATTCTTCTACCAATGTATCCACTGTCCCTCCTCTGAACATGTCCAAACCATCTCAATCTGTCTTCTCTAGCTTTATCTCCAAACCTTCTTGTCTGTGTTGATGGCAAATCATTACACAAAGTCTTCACAGTCCCACAGTTCTGGACGTCTCCTTCAGTATTCTATTATTGTGCCTTTACCAAGACGACTGCACCAGAAGAACTATGTCTAAATGTCCTTACGCAGTCAGTTGAGTGCTGTCACATCAGGCCTGGTCAAACCAATGGTGCTCATGACAATAATAACATTAAACTGAGTATTTATCACAACCGTAGCCTGTTTCAGAAGAACAGGAGCACGTAGTCAGATATTGGTGTTGAGGATCACTGACACTGCCTGTCTGTAGCATCCCAGCAGTTCAGGGGAGGACTTTGTTTTTTTGTTTTTTTTTTACGTCCATGGCACGTAGAGTTCCCGGAGCTCGTGGGTGTTTTAATGAGTCATTTTAACTTCATTTAAAGCCAACTGAGCAGAAAATAGATCAGTGAATAAGCCCAGGGGCCAGTATGGATCTGCAGCCGATTTCCATCTCCGAGGGAAAGCCAGCCCACATTCAAACAGCTGTTTGTGCACGTGAGTGTGTGAGTGTGTGTCCTGCTGTACATGATGGTCTGTGCAGGTGTCAGACGACAGCAGAACAGAGGTCCTGTCAGTCCTTATGGTCTCCGTGAGGACAAACGACCATGTCTTTAAAGTGGACTGGACCTTTGCTCTCAGCAGCAGCAGCAGCAGAGTTTGAGGATCTTCAGTCTAAGATGATCTGCTGCTGCTGCTGCTGTTTGGGTAAAGGGATCCTGCTCCAGGCAGGAAGTGTCTGCTGCTGTGTAGAGAACAGCCAGTCCTTCTGTGTCCTCTCAGGCAGACAGTCTGCTCACTGTTCACAGACTGATAACAGGCCACGGTAAATAAAATTCTTCAGCTCCGCTTCTTCGATCACTTTTCCTTGTAGAAACACATTGTCGTCGCCTTTCCCCTCGCTCCCGTGCATCAGTCCTGTTACGATAACCATCAGCTGCAGAAGTGTTGTGTTGTCTGTCAGAAACAGAGGGCGCTCTTCATTTATTCAGTGGTGCTCTGGTTATGATGATTTTATTTTTACTACGTACATAAGGGTTTCAGGCTTTTCAAGGTAAATGATTTTTGTTTGTGATTCTGATCTGCAGCTCCTGCTGAGGCCCTGGTGTGTGATCAGTGTGGAGCAACTTTTTCCTCAGAAGATGCGCTGGAAACTCACAGGCAAAGTCACACAGGTACCAGTCACACACACTCACCCATCCATCAATCAATCAATCAAT
Source organism: Paraplagusia blochii (assembly GCA_016785265.1). Classification (NCBI taxonomy): domain Eukaryota; kingdom Metazoa; phylum Chordata; class Actinopteri; order Pleuronectiformes; family Cynoglossidae; genus Paraplagusia; species Paraplagusia blochii. The sequence goes on along the minus strand of JAFBJS010055196.1, from coordinate 61,354 downwards.
CAATCTAATTTTATTCATATAGCCCACATTTACAAATCAGATTTGTCACATATGGCTTTACAGGGTTGGTAACATTGTCTGTCCTTAGACCAGTGCTTCTCAAATAGTGGGGCGGGCCCCCCTGGGGGGGTTTTCTTTACGTTAACAAGGATACGATGTTATGCAGAGGTGTAGCTAGAACTATTTTATAGACAAATTATTTTATTTATAGTTGCGACGGAGGGTGGTGGTGGTGAGGGCAGGGGGGCGCAAAGTGTTTTCTTCTTGCTGGGGGGCGTAAAGAAAACTGGTAGAAACCTTAGGGAGAACCACAGGAGAGGGATCCACTCCCTGGACAGACGGAGAGACAGTCCAATGAATGTTACCAGAGCATAAAAATATAATAAAATAAAATCAGTTGATACAATGGTACAATGACCAGGGGCCATAGACAGAGATGAGACCCTAAAATAAAGCACCAGTTGATAAAACACTGAAAAAACCCTGAGAAAACATCTTATTCTGAAATGCCAGGAAACAAAATCCAAGTTGCGAGGACTTCAGGAGGGCACAGCTCTGTCCCTGTGTGTCATAGTATGAGAATATTTTTAAAAATATATATATTTGATGTAATAAAAATGTCAACATCTTAGAGGATAATTTATCAAAACAATATCATCCACCTGGCTGTCCAGTCAACCGGATCGTCTGTCCTCGGCCGTCTCCCATTGACCGTGTCTCTGCCCACATATAAATGTCAGGTTGAATGCCTGCTGCGTACAGACTGGATGGCGTTCTCCTATCTGATGACCACTGGGTTGAAGTGAAGCACTGATTCAACAGTTCTCTAAGGCTGCACACTGAAGTAGTCTTACCATGATGGAATATACATTTTCTAAAGTTGTATTTGACTCATTGTTCTACCTGCTTGTTGTAGAACTGAATACTATTGCTCTACACCAGCAGTGTCAAACTCATTATTTTTAATTGTGAATGGAAGACCGCATAGATGAAACATTTCCAAAGATATTTTACTGCATAGATGTAATAAAATGCTTTGTAATCTCCGGCAGACCATACAAAATACATCAGCAGGCCACATTTGGCCCCCGGGCCTTAAGTTTGACACAATTTACATGTGCTTTACGCTTTGAGTATCAGTCAGTTAAGGCTAATTTATATGTAAGTCAACAAATGTTGCTGTAAAAGCTCCTCTAAAAGCATAACTTTATGTTCATGAACTGTCGGAGAACTCATCGTATATATATATATATATATATATATATATATATATATATATATATAAATAAATATATATACATTCTGTAACCTGGTAGATTTACACAGGGGGTTCCACTACAGAAGTTTCTGCTCTTTGCTGGACATTTACAGGGAAATGTTTGGTAACCCTCGGATTAGAAAAATAAAAATAAAAACGCCACAGTGTCACAGTGACATCATGGAATGTCCAGACTGACCCAGACTCATCCTGAGTTCCGGTGCATTCTTGCTCAATAATGAATTTACTCTGCTCCTCAGAAAGACAGATTTTATCCTGGCTCCTTATGTTTATGTGTCTCCACCCTGGACGCTGGCCATCTTAGAGGTCATGAGTGGACGGCCATAGCTGACACACTCCTAACAAAGTGAATCTCCCTTGTAAATCAAGAGCTTCTGTATCTAAAATAATCTGTGAAAGATTGGGTGTAAAGGGCCAGCACCAGGTGTGAACTGTGTTTAGCCTTGACAGCGCGCCCTGAGCTGTGGAGTAAACCGTGACTATGAGACTTGTGATGGTGGGTCTAAATTTGGTTGTCATGCTGGCTGGGTTAAACTGTTCCTGTCACGATGCTCCATAATTTATCAAAGAGGAGGTGGAAGCCGCCCTCACATATGATCCGCTAATGTGTCCTGGCATCCAGAGCCAGTGTTTCCTGCTCCACCGCAGCCTCGCTGCAGTGTCATGACAGTGAGCTCCGGCTACGTGACGTCTTCACCCTCAGATGAGGAGCAGTTTCCCTTCACACAACCATACGACAACATGGACAACGACAGTGGAAATTTTACGTTGGGTAAAAATAAGAAATGATAGGAAATTTGCAGGAATTTAAAGTTGAGTTTTCATTGACAGTGAAGACAAAAGTCCCAGCCCTGTCTCCTGGAGCAGAGTTTCTAGTCCTGTTGAGCTCTTAAAGCTCTCAACACTACAAACAACTCTGCCAACATGAAGTCTGGAAGTTAACGTGAAATACTGCAATGTTCAATCGACTGCAACAATGAAATTGGTTTAAAGAAGTTTTAATAAGCTGTTATCAGGCATGTGCAAACTAGGGCCCGCGGGCCAGATGTGGCACGTCCTGCTTTGTATTCCGTCCATTCTCCAAATGATCTTCTCCAAATATATAATGTTGTAATGTGATTATACATCTGCCAACACCCATGATTTCCCAAGGAAGACTTTAGCCTTTCTTACTGTAGACGGGGACAAATATTTTGACTCCTGGTCCACAATGGGTGCTGAAATTTGACTTAGGGGCCAAACGTGGAGCAGATCAATAAAACATTTGTAAAAGATGATATGAATAAAGTTGTCATGGTGATGAATTAAGGCTGTTTTTTGCGGAAATACTGACATTGTAGGGAAAAGATCATTTATTCATTCATTCATCTCCATCTTCTTATCTGTCACTGGGTCTTAGGGGCATCAGTCTCCAAGACTGCCACCCAAATCACACTTCACCATACTGCGAGCTTTCCTGTGGGTGGTGAGCCCACGTGTGGGTTTGGACGGTGCTATGCTCAGAGCACCTCAGTGGCAACCTGGCAGCTGGTGGATTAGAACCTAAAGTCTGGTGGACCCAAGTCTGCTTCCTTCACCGTCCACCACTGCCGCCTTAGATTAGTTAGTAGTTAGTATAATTTGGACAACTTGGGCCAGATTAAAACGTCAAATGGGCCTTATCCAGCCCCCGGCCCTAAGTTTGCTTACATCTGGCCTTCACGCATGACTTTAACATGTCATCTACCTGCTCCTAACCTGCGCCCACGTCCAAGTTTTGGACCAATTGAGGCCCTGGAGTTAAAAAGTTTGCTCCAAGCTCTGCCCATGTTTTGTCCAGTGGACTGAACTATGAAGGTATGAGCTCATAAATGTCTTTATTTATAAATACACCAGTCAGGAGGTCTGGACCGCGTGTCCTACTGTTCGCATGACTGGTCGGTCACAGCCGAACATATGAACCAGTGTCAAGTGCATTAAAAACAGCCAGCAGTGATATTGTTTTCCGATGGAGCTTTTGCCTGACAGTGTCTGAATCCACACCTTTTCTGCTGCTGTTAGAGAAAGGTGATAACCCTCTCAGGAGCCCTGGCATGTAACTGTAACTCCAGGTGGCACACACACAGTATGAATAGTTAATGGATGTGGACATGGAGGGGTGTTAGCGATGCCCAGAAGTTTCTACCCTTATCTACCAAACTTGTAAACATCCCAAGCTCGGTTTCAGCTTTGGCACTGTATCCAGAGCAGGGTACAGGAGGGCATTACTCTCACATTTTGTCATGATCTCAGCTCTGCCTGCTGTGACGCACGGTCCTCTTTACTGACTCTCGCACCACCCGCGAGGTGCGCCACAGGTAATTCAATCGTGGCGCCACCTTAAGGCGATCTGCAATAAACCTTTGACTTTATTTCCCTCTCCAACTTGAGATCTTTTCTAACGTTTTTTTTTCGACGAGTGCCGAGAGACTCTGTGGGATTCAGTTTATCATGTGACATAACTGTTGGACCCACTGTGTTTCCTTTTATCAGATTAACACTTCACTGAGCGTCACTGCAGCCACCTTCACTGCAGGGGGGCCTCGACGGGGAGATCTTACTCCGACACCCGCAGATAGTTTGGCGACGACAGCAGTTTACAGTCAGAGTCACTTCAGCCATTTTGATATGTCAGAGGCTAAGACCGTGGGTCGCTGGAGTGGTGGGGATCAAAGTGAGAGGCGGGGGTGGGAGGAGGTGAGGATTAGGAACCGGAGGAGGGGGCACCGTGGGCAGGGGGTACATAAGGTCTTCATGAGAGCTAAGAGAGATCGCTGCTGCTGTTTGCGCTGGATGCCAGCACTGAGAAGAAAACAACAAATGTGCTGCAGTGTGCTTCTCGCCACAGCACCGTCATACTCTCCTCTGACCTACTTGTCAGTGCCCAAAATAAAAAAAAAAAATAGATCTGTCTCCAAACTCTCACAACAAATGGGTTCTGTTTCATTAAAGCTCTCGGAAACACGAGCTTATATTTACTGAGGACGGAAAAACAAGAGTATTGTGCTGGTTATTGAAGTAAATCCCTTATATCACGACTTGAAAAAAGGAGAATCATATAAACATAATGTGCTGAATGGGTATAAAGGAGGAGGAAGTAGATATTGCTGTGTTCATCAAACTGGACTTCTCCTTCCGTCGGTGGTTTTTACTATCTGTGAGGAAGTGCTCTGCAAAAATGTGACATTTACTGTATTGCTGCAATGTAGATTCATCAGATATGAGACTATGGTTAGTCAGTTTTGATTATAAAAACTGAAATCACTTATTTTTAAGTAAGACATCGTTTATAGGATACAATTAAACACGTGCACAGCTAAACAGTTGCAAATCTCCAAAATACAGGCATGTTGCTGGGGATTAAATTAATGGATAATCCAAATTAACTAATTTCAATGTACACTACTGATTAGGGTCTCCCAGACAATTTTGTGTTTTCCATAAAAAGTCACTATTTTATTTAAGACCATCAGTTTTACAATGGATAGAAAATATACCCAAGATAATGAGATTGAAATAATTGTATTTGAAATCAGAATTTTTCCCTTCAACTTTTCTTATGTAAGAATCTTTCAAATGCTGCAATTACACCACCATGGGTTTTTCCAATCATCCATTCACCTTCTGAAGCAAAGAGCAAACCCATTGTACCATTAGAAAGGAGATTGTTGCTGCAAATGGTTCTGTACTCACTATGTAGATACTGCACAAAAAACAGACTTTTGCAGCTAGAATAGTCACTGACTTCATGAGTTGTGGACAGTAATAAAGTGACACTAAACTTTTGAACTGTAGTCTACGGCAGCACCATTGACCTGAAGTGAAGGTTTATTCTTAATCTAAAATGAAAACGTAATTACTCAACTCTAGGAATGTTTCGCCGATATCGGTAGGCTAATGTTATGGGCCGTTACTAGCGTAATTGTGTTATATCACTTATTGGGTTTTTCTTTCGCTAATCAAAATCCGATATCGCAGTGTTCTGAGATATTAACCGGGGATGTCCGATATTAACTCTTACCATTATATCATTTACCTAAAATTGACCAAACACTTTTCATCAGATTTTCATTATCAGTAGAAAAATGCTACGCTGATATCAGGACAATAGTATTGATAGTCTGATATTATGGGCTGAATATTGTGTCATCCCTTACATGGTTATTGTTTTTAGTTCCGCTAATCAAAATCCGATATCGCAGTGCTGAAATTTGTTGAAACCCAGACATGGTGTTATCAGATTTTCATTATCGTAGGACAATCCGATGTCTATCTTACTGATATCAGGTAATTAGCTACTACTGAGATGATAACATTAGTTTTTCCGATATGTTTGGACACCCCCAACAATACCTGGTTTTAGTTGCAAAAGGTTACATGTACCTGTATCGGATAGCGTTTGGACAGTATCGTATCAGTAATATGGGACATCTGTGTTCAATGCATTAAATAATCACTAAAACACAGCACCCTCTGATGTGTAGAAGGGAAAACTACGGGCAATACAAAGTTTTCCAAATAGGGGCCTAAATAGGGGCCTAAATGGCTAAAGCCTAAAGAGTTAATGCACAGGTTTAGTTGCTAATTTTAATGAATTACAATGTAATTAATGAGGTGATTAAATGTGATAAAGTTAGAATGGATTGTTCAGAACATAACAAAAAAATAAAATAAAAATAAAAAACAGGAAAAACTGTTCAGCAGCAGCAGCAGAGATTCCACACTTCACAGAGCAGCGTCCTCCACTGCAGATCACCTCCTGTCCACAGTCTAATTAAACAGTCCACTAGTCCACCCAGATACAGCCCAACTTAATAACACAGCCCTCCTAATGTGGACATTTAGCTCGGCTACCTTGGCGTCCATCATTAGTCTGCACAACCCTCCTATTAATAACTGCTCATCATAATCAAACCTTCAACAGAACTCAACTGCACTGAACACAGAACGCAGAAGAAATAACCCTCAACATTTTAGGAATCAATGCCAATGAAACGCAGACTATGACCTGGATGAACCAGTCCAGGGATTGGTGGTTAAACACGAGCAACGTATCTCTTGTTGCATTAATTATTGAGTCAAGTGTTCCTCACTCGGGTAGATTAGGAGTCCACTGACGAGCGCCCGAGGTTGTTTAAGGTACCGTAGCGCTGGTGTGCTCGTGGAATCTACAGCGGTGTCTGCAGGGAGCTGTGGTCCGTCTGAACACGGTGGACTGAGTGCACTGGGTCATGTGAGGTCTAGTACATAATGTAGCCCGCATGAGTGTGTATGTTTATCAGAGTGATGTCACTGAGCCGGCAGACTGCGACTGTCAGGTTCATACACATGCACACAGCAGAGGCCAGACTGGGCTAAATGTGTTCTGGGGCTGATGGAGCGCATCGTTCACTGTTGACCGAGTCGACGGTGCAGTAACCTCCGTCAGGTTTTAATGGTATTTACAGATGAGGGCAGACTAATTGACCATTGTATTCTTGTTGTATTGAATTTAAAAAAAACAAAACAAAACACTTTATTTAATGATTAGAAATTACAGAAAAGCTGCAACATAAAAATACAAAATAGTGAAATCTTCAGTGGTGTTGTAGTAACTAATTAGGTTACTACCTGACTTTATTTGGTTATTTGAGTTTATCCAGATCCAGATATATTTTTGGTAAGAAATCTTAAATAACATAATGAAATGACATTTTGGGGATTTTTGAAATATAAAAAAATATATATTTAAAATGTTTCTTTACAATATACAATGCGTGTTTCTTACAAGGTTCTAAAAATTTGCGATATATTCCATTTTCAAAAATATTATCAATTAAATAAGGAATGGAAGCTCTAAATCAGACCTAGGGAAACTAAGGCCCGAGGGCCAGATATGGCACATTTGGCATTTTAATCTGGCCCACCAAACTGGTCCAAATCATATAATCAATTTATATCATCATTATCCATCTGCCTTTTCCCTGCAAAGCCCTCATTTTCCTAATAGATACCCAATAGATACCTGGCCAATGACTTCAATTTTCTTTTGACTAGGAGTTAAAAAAAATCTCCCTGGCCTGGTCTTAATGCACAAGAAAACCTCTTTAGTTTAATTTTACAAAAACACAACAAAATTTTAAAAAAAAATGTGTTTTTGGAAGAATATTTTTCTTAGTTTTTTTAACACTATATTAGCATATTGTTCAATGGATGCTTGAAAATATTTCAGAATATTTAAATAATTCTCAGAGCATCCTCACTGGCAACATTCTCATTATATTTAAAATGAATGGAATAACTTGGGTGAAGACAGAAAAAACCATTAACATTTTATACAACTATATTTTACAAATGGAAACTATGGTATTAGATTCATATTTTTCTGTTTTGCCATTATGGTATGAGTTATGAACAACAAATGTCTTTACTACACCTGCCAACTTTTGATTATTTTATTCTTAAGTTTCATATTATTATAAAGTTATAATAATACCACTAATAATACAATGCTATTGTAATAATTGTATTTTAGCTCAAACTATGTACTCAAAATATATTGGATATTTTGAGAGTCTCTCAATTAAAAATACATTTCAACAGTAATTAAAAAAGCAGACCAGTGGTCAACTGCGGGAACACCGAGGTGACGTTGACCACAGACTTTACCAAACGCGTCCGTCAACGGCGCTGTGCTTTGTTCAGCCTGCAGCACGGTTTGCTCTCCACATCCTTAGGGTGGGAAAACTTTTGTTTGCTGCTTGAAAGGAAACAGGCTGCGCTTATTTGTGAATGAAGGGATTAGCTCGAACACTTCACCCCAACAAGGAGCATGATCCTATCTGGTTGCCTGGACACGTGGTTTTGTTTCTCAGGCAGCCCCGGAGCCTGAGAACCACGGCGCCGGTGAATCGAGTGGCAGATGTACAGATGAACGTAACGCAGAACATGTTTAATCACACGGGACTTCGTGTCCCCGCGCCGCTAATATTATGGAGGGGCATTAACCCATCCAAGTGTGTGCAACTAAACAGTGGGGGCAGCAATGGGAAAACAGTTAATCATTATTCCCACTGTCAGCTCCGCCCCGTTGCACACAAAGCTCAGTCACCTCTGCGGCCATTGACCAAAGCTATTTGGGATTTACCCCATTCAGGGCCAGAGGTTGGGAGGTCATTTTGTGTTTTAAAAGCCTAAAATCCCAGGCCTATTGTCTGTCCCAGGGTGACAGAGCAGGGGGCGCTGACGGCCATCCTTGAAGCTCATTCTCCCGTCAGCGGTCTCCTCTGTTCCTCTGTACAGGAAACCCATTCACTCCAAAACTTCTTTCACAACAATTTTTCAAGCTTCGCGCTTAACTTTCCACCCACTCTTGTCACATAACAAAAAAAATCTCAGCATCATCGTTATCTCTGCCTCGGTGCCGGAGGTTGACACAGTGTTGTTCTCCTACGACTACTACAGTCTCCCAGTCAGCCTTCCTTCTTTACACATCTATTAGGTATGGCTGATATTTACTTTTGGCTCATTATCTAAATGAGGCAATGTTGCCTAAACACTTAATTTCTGCTTCCGAAATCAACTGATATATGCAGCCCTTTACATACAAAACTGAAGTAAACGTTTCAGGATCTATTGCGCAATTCCATCAAATTTGACCACAGGTATTGTGTTATTGGATTTTCATTACTGGGGGTAAAAACGTAAAGAAGTTTAGGATTGTGATGCAATTATTTCAATAAACCTATTAATGGACATCTATAACTTCTGTCTCCATTCATTCACACCCATCTGAATCGACCAATTGATCAGACTGATTAAATACAACTTAATCAATCCCTCAGAAAGGCCCTTCAGGAAATTAAAGAATATATAATATGTGTTAGCTCCATCATCACCATTGGCCCCACTTCCCACAGCTTCATGTTCTACTGGAATTCATTCCTCTGCATCACATCGTCTTCACCACTATTGTGCACTTTTCTGCCACTCCTGACCTCCCTTGTCCTTAGCTGCGAAGACACTAAATATCTGCTCTGACTCTATCTACATCAGTGGGTTTGGTCTCTGACTTTCAGTTTTTTAATTCCATAGAATTCTAGAAATTCACATTAGCTTTTGACTTGACTATTGTTATTATAGTTTTATAATTCTTACAAATAAAGAATTGGTTGTATCTCTACCTCATCATATTTCATTTCTGTTTTAATCTGGTATGCTGTGGTTTATTCTAGATTTGCACAATTGTATCAATAATTTTATTTCTTTAACACCACCAAATTGTTGTGATTGATTAATACCACTAATACTATTAATACTACTAGTGGCATAATCTGATTTATCATGATGAGCTTTTAACAATTTGGGAATATGAATAATGGTAAGTTAAGTAAGTGCTAAGGTAAGTTAATTTAATCAGTGCTACACAAATAATTTCTTATAGTAATAATAATGATGATGATAATAATAATAACTATAATATAACTATAATATTACTAATTATTTGTGAAATGGGTGGACGTGTGAAGACTCTGTGAAGTAACTACTCAGTAGATCCATTCTGTTTCGTTCCCCTTAAATTCAAAAAACAAATCCAAGCCTGGTAGATTTGAACAGAAAGCGCTCCCCCTGTTGGCCGCAGAATATTAAAGCAGGAGAGGTGGTGAAAAGTGAATAAGACCTTATTTTACACTGGCTGGTGAAAGGAATTCAGGAGCGGTCAGCCGGGTGGGGGAGGGCGGGGGAGTCCTCTTTTGTTTCCCGGTTAAATGTTGTGATACGTGGGTGAGAAAGAGTGCTGGGTCATTAGACGGAGGCAGAAAGGCAGGGGCACGTAGGAGTTGAAGCGAGCAGCTGAGATAATGGGCTTGGTCGCTGAGGGGGTTTGAGGGGTGAGGTGGTACGGGGGAGGTCTGGACCTCATTGTCCAAAAAAACTCAGGAGATAAAGGCCAGGCACAGGTGCAGAACATTCCAGAGGATCACCTTTGTTGTCAGGACCAGAGAATGTCTTCTTCTCCTCTTCTGTCTGTTAATAATTACACAGCATTTATTAGAGGGTTCAACCCCGGACACCCCCAGGGCTGGACGGTAAATAAGAAAACACATTCCATGACTTGTTCTGTGTTGCAGACTCGATTATTTATTTACATTTAATTTCATTAAAAAATGCATTATTATTATAATTTATGTAGCACCCTTTGATAATTTCCTGTGATTTTTCAATCCTCATTCCCTATTTTCAGGAAATCTTTAGCAAGTTTGATCGTCAACAATTTTAAAAGTGTCTTTCTAAGGTGGCCAACAGTTATTACATTTTTTAATATTTTAATTTATTTTTATTGACATGCATTATATAAAAATATATAAAAATCTAAAAACATTTTTGTAATTTTTATTTTTTGTACATATTTGTTTTTAATTTTTTTTAATGTGATTTCTGGCTTTATGTGGCTAACTTTTTTAACAGAATTCTAACAATTTCTGTTTATATTTGTAATATTTTATCAAACATTTGTTATTTTCTGGTGCATCAGTACCGGCTCGACTTTAACTTTGTTTCGTTTTAACAAGCAGCCATTTCTGAAAACATATTTTTTGTTGCCGTCTTTTGATCTGGGCCTCTTTGACTGATTACAGAGCAGAATTGATGAAATCATTTCAAACCAAATCCCCTCTGCATCACTGTCGGCGCGTACTTTCCATGAGCTGTCTGGGTTTTTTGCCTGAGCAAATTGTGATGCATGGATTAGTGAAGACACAATGAGCGCCTCTGATTTAGCTCCCGCAGTGTGAATTTGTCTGATTTTGTTTCTCTTTCTCTCCACTTTTGGAACAAGCTTATCTGTTTAACTTGATTGAACCTGAAGCAAGTGTGTCTCCTTTTAGTATGGGTGTGTTGTATCCCCTTTCCCCGGCGTAAATTCCAATTTAATTGCCAGTTGCCTCAAGGCACTTCAATAACAGTAACAAATGATTTGATTTAGTGGACCTCATCAGACTGCATTTTAAATGTGACACAGCAACCCCACTTGAATTCCAATGAAGTGCTGGCACAGTCCTCTGTTTACTAATGATCCTCTGCTGGAGATGTCTGATTGAATCCGAGTCAGGAGCGATGGGAGCTGCTCGCATTGTAAATGATCTGCAACCTGAGCAGACAGACAAATAAGGAGCTCATAATCTTCCAATAAAGCCTCGCTGCTGCTCCACGAGTGCTTCGTACCAGTCCAGGTTTGGCTGGACATCAGACCAACGGCATGTTTTCGGTCTGAGACGTGTTCGTGCATGTCACGACTTACGGGTGTTTAGATCAAACGCAGCCTGTGACAGGAAGTGGATGAATATTACACCACCATGTCGAGACTTCAATCCCTCTTCCCTTCTTTGCCCGGTGCAGCAGACGCACACCGATGCCAGGTCATACGCGGGATTAAACTGGATTCGTTTTTTTTTCTCCTGCAGCTCCGCTTTTAATGGCTTGATAGAACTACTTAACATTCTGCGCGGTGTGGGCGGTGTAGGCATCATTCAGGGTGGAGCTACTATCAGCTGCTCTTTGAGCACAGACACAGAGGACTTCACAGGCTCGGGGTTGACTCCTGATAGGTGAATGAGGACAGTAATTGCACTTCCATCTCACACTTTCATCTCTCACACACACTGGCCAGTATGCAGGCATTGATTCTCTGACTGTAATGCTCTGCATCGTGTGGGTAAAATTCTTAAAAGAAAAACAATGACTTTCATGGCGTTAAAATAGAATTTCTAAAGAGCTGGAAGTGCCTCCAGGCTTTCAGCAGAGGTATTTGTAGGTAGAGTTACTCGCTCTTTGAAAGAAGCTTCTTCCTCTCAGAGGATTTGCAACAAAGTTGAAAAAGTGACCCAGTTTTCCCTCTCACTTACGGCCCTGTCTGCCTGTGTACCCGTACTGAAATAACTGTGCCGTCTGTGTCTGCGTGTCTGCTCGCTCTCACTTTCTCCAGGGACCGACATGGCGGTGTTCTGTCTGCTGTGCGCAAAGCGCTTTCAAACCCAGAAGGCCCTGCAGCAGCACATGGAGGTCCACACCGGAATGCACAGCTACATTTGCAGCCACTGTGAGCGGCCCTTCCCGAGCCACACCACCCTCAAAAGACACCTGCGCTCTCACACAGGTAAGACATGCCTGCGGAAATCCCCAAAAAATGACGAATCGATCTGACATCACAGTACGTTTGCACACAACCACAATTCAAGCTTCAAGCACACCGTGCTGGAGACAGTGATGCCCAAAATGTCCTTTGGAAAAATAAAAGTAGTGTCAAGTGGATGAATCAGACCAAACTCTCCTATTGTTTCTCACAAACTTTTCATTACATCCTCCCTCATAGTCTAACCTTCCAGATATCTGGGGTGGTGCCTTTTTTTTATAATTACTTGGGTTCCTCAAAAAAGGCAGAGATTGCATGTATCGATTCCCAAAGGAAACACATCTTGCTATACGTAGATCTGTTAAACCAAAAAAAAATATGGGGTTTATGAAGTTTGTTTACAGTATTTTTAAGTCTTGTTCAATGACGAGTAAAGCAGTTGAAGTGAGTAGAAGAATGATCCTAAAGATGGAGCTACCAGGTAGGAGACACAGAGGAGATGGATGGATGCAGTGAGGGAGTACATTGAGGTAGTTGTAGTTGGAGTAGAAGATACAGAGGAGAGATGGAGATGGAATTAAAGGAGATGTTTAAAGAAGAAGAAGACACTATACATAATAACTTTCTATTTTGCCCTTCATTATGGCTTCTAGGCATAACCCTGACTATTATGCTGTTTGTCCTAAATTTTGAAATTAAAACTATAAAGAGCAGCAGATGAATGCCATGATCTTAAGCGACATACAGCTCTTATTTCTATAATTAAAAATTCCACAAACTTTGTTTTTTGATGATTAGCGCATGTTTCGCATAGCCTTAAAATGACACCTCTGTATATATGAGCTGGGTTACAGACATATATCTCAGTTGTATTTGTCTTCCCTCTTCACCACAGATTAGAAACTGAAGCAGTTCTTTTTTTGTATTTGGGTTAATTTCCTTAGGGCTTGTTGGCTTTGATGTTTTTGATGTTTTGATTTCCATGCATCCTCTCGCACTCTTTCCTCCTTTACCCATGAATGACTCACCTCCCAGATGACAGCGCTAGTTTGGACGCCTCACATTTTGGGCATTTTCACTGTTGATGTTTATATTTTGGTTCCGAAGACCGCCTCAGAGCAAACTTACGTCTGTGGTTTACCCTAACGGATGGAGATAATCCAGATAAATGTTAAAGGCGGAGGAAAATGGGGGGAAGACTGGACTGTGTGCTCTGCTCTGCCTAGGCTGAATCCTGACGCCGCAGGAGACAGGGAGACATTTGCTGCAGAGATGTTCCTCTTTCTTCTTTTGCCTTAAATAACACTGCCAGCTGTCAGGAAGGCTTCATGTCTAGACAGGAGAAATACATAATTGATGTGAAGAGGTAGAAGTGAGAGGAGTTTTGGCCACGGCAGCTGATCTTGTTTGTATGCCATTCAGCTTGGAAATAACATTTTGAAAATGTCATCGGCACCGTGGAGGGGTGGTGCAGATTGGGTCTGTAATGAGGAGAGCGATGTCTCCTCCGACTTGGCTGTTGCTGTGGACACTGAGATAATGAGGCACGTAGGTCATTGGAGATGAGTCAATGCCTCAGTCGAGGAGACAGACAGATTAGCTACAGTAAAAAGAAGAGAGCGCTGCATGACCGCGGGACTTTTATTACACGGGTGGAGGTGTGCCGTCATGTCATCATGGTAATTTCCCTGTTTTGTATGCATGTGCGCACCGGACGAGCGGTGATTTGACCTTTGGAGATAGAATACGCACCAAGGTAGAATACACGCTATTTAAAGACACGCTGCTTTTCGGGGCTAATTAATTCTGTATGGCGCTCATGTTTACATTCAACAACTTCATTCTGGAATAACTTGACTTGTTTAGGGACTGAAAAGTAGTTCAATGCAAAATGAGTCCTATGAACCTCATAATAAATATTATATATTAATAATAATAGAAAAAACGAAATAATTAAATAATAATATTAATAAAAAAATGAATAAATATCAGTTGTAGTATTGCTGTTGTTGTTATTGGTAGTATAAAAGCAGCATAGATGAATCATTCATTTGCTTGTCCGTTGCCGGGTTGCAGGGGCAGCAAGCACCACCCAAATCACATTGCAAGCCTTCCTGTTGGTGGTGAGTCCACAAGAAGTTATGTGGGTCGGATGATGCTATGTTCAGAGCACCTCAGTGGCAACCAGGCAGCTGGTTTGAACCTGAAGCCTTAAGGACCCAAGTCTGCCTCCTTAACCACTAGGGCACCACTGCTGCTTAGATGAATCACCACATTAAACTGAATAAATCATCAAATGACAACAATGAAAACATAAAGAAACGTATAGTAACAGCAACAAATATAGATAATTGACCATTCATCTTCATCCACTAGGGCAGCAGTTTCCACAATTGCCACCCAAATCACACTGCACCATGCTGAGCCTTCCTGTGGGTGGTGAGTCCAGTGGAAGTTATGTGGTGAAAGATGGTGCTACTTTCAAGATCACCTCAGTGGCAACTTGGCAGAAGATGGATCTAAACCTGAAGCCTTGCGGAATCAAGCACTTCTAATTAAAAATTATATTAATTATATTAATAAATAAATCAATAAATAATATTAATAAATATAACACACACCCAACAAAGAGACACTGCATTGTACAGCCTTTTGTAGCATGTCCTACATTATGAAAGTGATAGGTTAATATGTTTGACATGTTCTACTTAGTTTCATTATTGTTTGTGTACATATTCACAGCTACAGGTCTAAACAGTAATCAGAACCCTATTTCCTGTGTGCAGACCAACTTCCCACAGACCATCAGCGAAGATAGCTTCACATTGCTTGACGTGTCACTAACGCCGTGTCTTTTGTGCAGGTGATCATCCGTTTGAGTGCGAGTTCTGCGGGAGCTGCTTCAGAGACGACGGCACACTGAGGGGCCACAAGCGCATTCACACGGGAGAGAAGCCTTACGAATGCAACAGCTGCGGGAAACGGTTCAGCCTCAAACATCAGCTGGAGACGCACTACAGAGTTCATACAGGTGAGAGTCTGGGGATAAGAAAGGGAGCGTCTCCAAAATACTCCTGCAGTAAAACTCAGATAAATTACAGTTTTCAGACTAATTGGGGGAAGTTTTCTGAAGTTACATTTGATGATCTCATAGTTCACGTAGTCGCTAGGAATCATTAGGTTATTAAAACGCACAAAATAATGATGTATCTTCTTCTAGACTGGGCATGTTTTGTGTGGTTTTTTTTGTTGTCTTTTTTTTTTCTCTGGCAAAACACTATGGCATGTAATATTACAACATTAGGGAAAAAGGAATTGTTTTTGTTCCGTCATCTTCTCCGTCTCTCAAGGAGCGATGCTGTAATCCATAAATGATGAGTAGGACATCAAAGCATTTAATAATGCTGCAGAGCACTTGTCCCTGTTATTACAAAGACACTGTGTTTAATCTGGACTCTCTGTCTGCTGCTGTCTATTACTAGAGTTAAGATCAGACATGGGCAAACCTTTTGACTCGTGGGCCACAAATGGTCCTAATGTTGGACATGAATGCCGTACTAAGAGCAGAAAGATAGTGCAAAGAAAAAAAATGGTGTGTAAAAGTATGTATAAAACTTAAAATGCTAAATTTCTCATAGACTTAATGACATCTCCTGGGCAAAAGGCTAAAAGCAGGCATTGCAAGGAAAAGGCAGAAATTTGGATTTATAATTTGGACAAGGCTGACGGGCCACGTTAAAAAGCTCAATGGGCCACATCTGGTCCCCAGGCCCTAGTTTGCCCATGCCTTAAGATTTACCCCAAGTAACATTGTAACTGACGTTGTACTATAACTACTGACAGAGTGTAGTTATTGAAATGTAATTCTTTGGGGTTTGATGCCCTTAGTTACTCCTGGAACCATAGATATTCCTGTTACCTCGTATGCACTGACTGTGATATAATGATGTTCCTTCAGCTGAGACTGAACTGTCCATCTCACATGGATATAAAAAAAAAACACCTGTGGTCGAGAAAGGAACATTTCCTCTTTTTTCTTCTCCTTTTGGTTTTTCCCCTTTTCAGGGGTTGCAAGTCAACATTTTACATCTGTCCCTGTCCTCACCTCTAACTACGTCTATGTCCTCCCTCACTGCATCCATAATGACAAGACAAAATGAGGGAAGAACATAATGTGGCAATATTTATATTAGGGATGTTCAATATGAGCCATCTGCCAATATCCAATATTTACTAATACTGATATGGGCCCTAAATATTTATTTATTTGTACGACCAAACAGCCGAGTTTGAGTTTAAATAAGCTTCAATTCTGCCATCTAGTGACATCTAATTTAGACTGAACTCCCAAATTATTTTTGAATGCTCATGTCATTATTTATTATTAGGTTAAATGAGAATAGGACAACTACAGACACACATACAGTCCAAGGTATAGGATGTACAGATGGACCCAGTTGAAATGAATCCATCTCCACCCTCGAAGGTTTCTCTCTCACGGGGTCAACCAGGTTAACACTGCGGTGCTAAATTTTTCAGGTGAGAAGCCATTTGAGTGTAAGCTGTGTCACCAACGCTCCAGAGACTACTCGGCCATGATCAAGCACCTGCGCACGCACAATGGAGCGTCACCGTACCAGTGCACCATCTGTAAGGACTTCTGCCCCAGCCTGGCCGCCATGCAGAAGCACATGAAGAGCCACAAGCCTGAGGAGGTGCCGGCCGACTGGAGGATAGAAAAGACTTACTTGTACGTCTGCTATGTGTGAACCGGACTCAGATCCCTGAGTGTACGCCCTCTCTTTCTCTCTCACACACACTTATACACACACACACACACACACAGGACAAGTTTGGAATATTGAAACTAGACTGTGAAAGAGAGATGATTGATTCTTAAATGCACATGCTCGCAGAGAGTCTTACAAACCCCAAATTACAGGTTCGGACTTTAGCAGAGAAAATTGAAAAACCCGAAGAAAAGTCACCATACCTGAACAAACCCAACACAGTCATGTTCTCCTCTGTTGCAGCTATTACTGTCCCTCAAACAGAACCATGTGATGGAAATAACGTTCCTACCATGGCATACCATGTAAACCTAATCATTTCAACATTACACTGTAGTCATAGAGACCCCCAAACCTGCTCGCACCTTCCCAGGTGTGTCTAAACACCTAACATTGGTATTCTACTTCCTGTTTACACATTCTTTACTATAGGCGAAAGCACAGTTAGAAGAGCGGCCCTGTTTGAGTTAGGTTGTAGCAGTCTAGCATCAGCTGTATCATTAACATCCTCCTACCTGTTCATCAAGGCAGTTGTTTCTTATTGATATGTGTTGATATTAAAAAAAAATCTTTTGGGGACACATTCTAGTCTTTAGCTTCCTATAGCTTTTTAAGGAACATGACTTTCATACAAATATGGTGAATTTTGCAAAAGTGACGACTAAAAAATACACATCTGTCAGTTTAAGATGACAAACCAGAACTTTTGGTCTATTCGTCTTTGTCTGTCCAAACCACATAGAATAGATGAGAGACAACCCTAAGATTTAATAATATCCATACAACAGGAAGTTGACCAGACTTCAACTATACTTGACTCAAATTCCCAAATTAAACCTGACCTGAAAGTACCATTTCACTAAGAGAAGTACTGTTACAATTTCAAAGTTTCCCAACAAACACAGTATTAACCAGTTTGGATGTAACAACGTCTCTGTTCAACACACAGTGGCTGCGTCTCTCTTCAGCTGCAGGTTTTACATTTGTTCTTTTGTTGAACCATCACACAGACTTTAGGGTCTTCAGTATTTCTGTAACAAACGATGACAGTGGACTGGCAGACACTGAGGACCTCGTCCTCTTGTGTCTCTCATTCCCACACCTTTTTCATTCGCTGGTCTTATTTTCTGGTCTTTTTATTTGCTGCATGTTTGAGTTGAATGCAGCTCTTGAATTTCTTTGTTTTCTTTGCAGTGGTTGGTTTTTGTTTAGGGGTTTCCGGCCGCAAAACCAAGACTGAAATTTGCGTAATGTTTTTTTTGGCTATTTATGTGCAGCTTTGTTTTCTTTCAATTACCAAAAAAGCAGCTGTTTTGTCATTTCTTCTCTCTCACAAACACGTACACAGGCGTCATTTATTATCTTCCAGGGGGGATAATCGCAGTACGTGATGATAACCACGTATGTAGTCAGAGGTGAAGCCACAGAAGTAAGAAGAAGGTTAGGGATGACTTAATATCACTCAAATTCAGCCGTGATACTGTAACCTGGAGACATCAATCTCATACCTTCTCATTTTCCTCTGTCATTTAGTTAGCTGCTGTTGCTGAGGCAATAGTGTCCCTGTTTGTGGGAGCTTTCACAAAGTTAGCATGAGTATTTTGTATCAACTTGGTCGGCAAGAGTTGTTGTTTTCAATTGTATGATATTAGACTGCATATCGGATGCATTGAGTCATCCCTAGTAAAGTTAAATTGGTTTGGGAAGTTAGTTGCTTCTGGGTCTTTATCAATGGGATTCACACCTGTCATAAACAGTTCTTGTGTCACTTGTGTTCCTATTTTTTACTAAAGCAAACAAAAACGAGCAGAAACACAATTTAAAGTTGTTCCCAACTTGTGAACCCATTTTGATGCCCCCAATTTTACAATCCATAATTACTCGAAGGATTCTCCCTAGGGATTCATAAAGTTTTATCTATCTCTATAATTACTAAGAAATAGTAAGAAATTGTCACTTTTCTGTAAACTTAATTTTCTTGGTTGTAACTTCCCAAACTACATCTTTCTTTTGTCTATTCCTGTGGCTTGACCTCCAGACTATAACATTTTACGTCACTCTCTACGTTCATCTATTATTCTAATAACAGTCAATGACTCAACAGAGAGAATTTACCTCGCTAGTGTTTTTCGTCTACTGCAAATTATTCATCCATGCAAAAAAATTAATATTTCTATTATTAGAATAAAAATATTTCATAATAATATGTGAAAAAAATGCCTCAGCAAGGCTTTTATGTGTTTTTAATTGTCAACAATGAACAGACATATGAAACTAGTGATTGAGATTTTTCAAGAAAGTGTGGAAACATTTGTTGGAAGTTGCTTTTGTCCAATTGATGAGCCAGACCAAACCTGATCACATGGCAAACATACATCATTGAATTCAGATCAACCAGACCTGTTGTTTTGGAAATGCCCAACATTTGAACCTGTTGAGGAACATAAATATTTCTAGACCAGTAATTGTCCTGACAGACAACTTCAATAAAAACCTGTGGGCCACATTTATTAAACCCCATTAATGCACAACAAAGTGTTATGGATATGTTTTGTGCCTTCTCTGGTTTAAATCAACGGTAATGTGAAACAAGTTACAGTTAGCTTCCCTTGGTCACGCAAAGACGAAACAAATCCTGCCCTCTTGTGTCTATTCACTGGAACAATCAAACACTGGTTCCACATTCTGAAGGCAATTGTAACTGCTGTAGCAAATGTCCATCACGGAATACAAGATGTCAGTCATGCAGGTCATGTTCATTGCTTTATGTGATTCAGTGGACAGACAAAGGGGGGCCTCATGTACAAAGGGTTGCGTAAATTTATAAAAAAAAAAACAAAACGTAAATTTAACGTACGCACACTTTCATTTTCACTTTCACTTTTTGTTCCATGCATTGACTGCAAACCTATCTGTGTGTTAATCATATATTAGTGTGTCTGTGACGTGAACTTCACTCTGATATCTACTGGGTTTTATCACATTATCGGCCGTTTCCAAGCATCACTACTTAGTCACCAAAGGTAGCTGTACAAACAAACGGACCGCAGTTCCGAAGCAGTTGTAGGTCTTGCATATGTCTGCTATCATTTCAGATCATTCAAGTGGGCATCTATTGGGCAGGGCAACCTTTGTACACAAAACACATTTCTGCGCCCATTTTAGTGTGGATACATCTGAACATGATCATCAATAGCGTCGCCCAAAATTTTTTTTGGGTCTTACGCAACTTTGATACATGGGGCTCCTGGTCTGGCCCATCAGTGGACCACAGACCAGGTCTGTCACGTCTGTTCTGACGGTGAATCACTCTGGGCAGGTTATTGCCAATCGTTGTGTAGCTGTTCTGTACGAGCTGTCATTGTATGTTCTAATCAGAAGTGAGCCTGACACAGGCCTTATAGATTTCAACCATGTTGTATTTTTGTATTACTGTAAATTGCTTTTTGTTTACATTTGGTATGATTCGAAAAAAAAAAAAAAAAAACATCTCTCAAGTGTGTGGTTTATACTGTAACTCCCTCAGTTGATAATGATCTCTCCCTTGTGCCTCTTTTTATAATTAGAGCATTGATGTGCTTGAGTATATGGGTATGTGCTGTTGGTGGTCGTTCCTAAGTGTTTGTTTCTCGTTAATTAAAACCTAGACTGCCATGCTAGATCTGCTTTGTCTGAACATCGCAACTGGAAAATATGTGATGGTGGTTGATGAGTCCGAAGCAAGTCTCAAGCCTTTTATAAAGTAAAAGTACAAACTCTGCCATCTCAAATGGGATCCTTAAAAGTTACAATAACTGAGGCCTAGTCCATTAGTAGGCAGATACTGAGAAAAAAAAATGATGAAAATAATGTTAACATTGTAATTAAATCTCATTGAGAGGCCTAGTTCAGGTTTGTTACTGGTTGTTTAGTTTAGTTTACAAGATGGTTACCATTGGCTGAAGTTCCAAAAAAGGAAATAAACCAATTATCTCTCTGCCCAATATAACATTACCTTCACACGTAGAAGAAAAAAATATTAAATAAAACACAACTCAAACGTAATGTAATATTGGACAATAAATTAGAATGCTTGTCAACAATAAAAAAGACAGACGTGTTTGTCTATGCAGCATGTATGAACAAAACAAAGTCTCTATTTTTATTTGAGAAAAAAACTTCTCATCTTCATCTTCATCTTTCATAAATATGGCCTTACTAATGGACTAGGCCTAAGACTTGTTCTAACACTGACTGACACGGACACAAAATCATGTCCCTTCACAGTAGACATCAATTTGTCCAGAGTACACAATATCGACTTCTGCTGAGTGATTAGGAAAAAAGAAATAATGCTGAGGCTTGCTCGTACGACGGAACCCTAGTAAAACAAACAAAAAAAATAACGAAATGTGCAATGTCTTAAGCCACCAACAGTCAGTGCCATGAGAAAAAAAGAACACATTCACTGTATCTATTTTACATAAACATGCACTATTATTGTATTTTGCCCAGTGGACCAAAAGAACTGTTTTTTCTTTGATCTTTCTATGTTGTGATAATGCAGATGTCCTTTTATTTGATGTGTCCTTTAAAGGATGTGAGTAGCAGCATTTAGATTATGTCAATGTTTGTCTACCTCAGGGCCAGATCAAAGCTCGACCTGGTGTCCAATCAGGGTTGTTCTCATTGCCATGCGTGCAGTAAAAAAATGACAATTAAACAAAAAAAAAAAACTCTCTCTTCACTATAGCTTTGTAACACAGTGTGTGAAAGTGTTTTCTCAGTGTGAATTCAGGCACAACTCTGTATGCGTCAGTGTTCAGTGGCATGGTTTAAGAAAATAATAAAATAATTTGCTATATTATGCTTTTCTGTGTCATTTTTTTTGTTCAACGTATAATGAACCAGAAAAAGTTATATTTTAGTATAGTTACATTTTCACTTTCTGATTTGTAGATCTTCCTTTTGTAGATCTGTGTGATTTCTTTTATTATAATGCATGTTATCCTCCCGCTGACCTGAAGATGGTGCTGTAAACATGGAATTGATATACTGCAGCATAATTGAATTATGTGAAGACAGTCAAACCTTTCCCACAAGATATAAGGAAATTATGAAGAATTTAATTTATGTGTCTTATAAATATAAATCAATTAGACTGTCTTTAGAAGAGACAATGATGGACAGGTTCAGGAGTGAGGTGATTAGGAGGACAATACAGACAGGAAGGTTTGGAGAAAAAGCAAGAGAAGACAGATTGAGATGGTTTGGACATGTTCAGAGGAGGGACAGTGGTTATATTGGTAGAAGAATGATCCTAGAGATGGAGCTACCAGGTGGGAGACGAAGAGGAGATTGAAGAATGTAGTGAGGGACAGTCCTGGTGTAATGTCAGAGGTTTGTCTCTCTGTCTGTCTCCCCTCCCTCCTGTCTGTGTTAATCAGTCATCCCACTCACCTGTGTCTCTCACTAGTCTCACACTGTCACCTGCTGCCAATGTTTCTAACTCCGTCTCCCAAACACACACAGGCCTAAGATTGTGTGAGTCTCAGTGTTGTGGTCACAGGTCTCCTCGTCCCCAGTGCCTATCAATGGTCAGTGTGTTGATGTTTCAGCCTGACCCTGCTGCCCAGTAAGTTTTTGGTTGGATGTATGTTTGAATGTTTATGAATGAACTCTTTGCTGTCATATGTAAAGGGTTAGAAATCAGGCTGGTAGAGACAGTAGTTAGTAAATATATAAAATTGTTATATATACATATATAGTTGAAGATATATAGTTTAAGACAAATTGTTTACAATAATTCTAATTTCTAAACAACAATTAACAGGAGGTACTCCTAATATTCCAGTCAAGGTTTGATTAACAGAATGGGCTAAAGGAGCTGCAGCCCTGGGCCTCACCACCAGGGGAAGCCCCAGGTTGCTGAATGCCAAGCGACTAAAATTAGTGGACCACTAGCTCAACACTGCTGCCTAAAACAATAATTTCTTAACAATATGTTGCCTTCAAGTTCTAGTCAATTCAGTTAATCCACCTGAATGACCCAATGAAAAGTTACAACCGAGTGTAATGTAATTTAAAAAAAAGATAAAATCATAGTGATATTTTAAAACACAACAACACCCAGTTTGCAGGCCATTGTGGTAGATAATGTACAAAATAATTATAAGGGTATAGCACAATAGGATTCAAGATTATAGAACTTCTACACACTATAAAATTGTTCTTTTTTTTTTTCTTTTTGGCTCAATTGATTGAACAGTACTCATTGTGGTCATCGGATGGCGCTCTAATGCGAGCC
Organism: Paraplagusia blochii; assembly: GCA_016785265.1. Taxonomy (NCBI): domain Eukaryota; kingdom Metazoa; phylum Chordata; class Actinopteri; order Pleuronectiformes; family Cynoglossidae; genus Paraplagusia; species Paraplagusia blochii. Next base: position 37,871 of record JAFBJS010055196.1, on the reverse strand, counting down.
AACAACTCTATTGCAAATACAGGATTTATTTAATTGTTTTGCTCTTTTTTTTTCTTTTCTCGTTGTGTTTATTTCTCTAACTTTAGGAGATACTTTGGCATTTTAGAAATCAGAATTAGCTGTCAATGACACCATGCATAATGTTGCTAAAACAGTAAGCTGTGTTGCTCTACCAGGTTCACTCAACTTTGTTAGAGGCACACACACATACACACACACACACACACACACACACCAGTGCGATTGTAATGAGCTCCAGCGTTGGCAACTAAAACAAACCACATTAAACACCATCTGGTTCACTTCCATCCACTCTGTGCCATTAGGCTCCACAGGACCAGACACAAACGTTTACATGACAGTTATTTATTCCTCCTGCCACTTTCAATCCACACTCTACTGCGTACCATTTAGCCACGCTGTCATGTCTGCAGCCCACCACAAATTCATGGCCTTGTAATTACAATATGTTGAGCAACTCAAGTCAATGCTTACATTAAGCGCTTGTCAAGAATTATTAGAGAACAACAAATGTAACTAACAACTCAGAACATCTTCTTCTTTCCCTTTCGGCTTTTCCGTTTTTCAGGGGTGGCCACAGAGAGTCAACAATTTCCATCTCAATCTGTCCTCTGTATGTTCAACTCTGACTCCAACTACCTCCATGTCCTCCCTCGCTGCATCCATCAATCTCCTCTTTGTCTTCTACCTGGTAGCTCCATCTCTAGGATCATTCTTCTACCAGTGTATCCATGGTCCCCCTTCTGAACATGTCCAAACCATCTCAATCTGGCTTCTCTAGCTCCAAAACCTTCTCCAAACCGTCCTGTCTGTGTTGTCCCTCTAATCTACTCATTCCCGATCTTGTCCATCCTTTTCTCTCTCCTCGTGTCTCTAATCCATCCATCATGGCTGGTCTCACAAATGTCCTGTTAACCTTTCCCTTCACCTGAGCTGACACTTTTCTCCAGTTGTTACAACTTAAAACATCATGAGAGGTTTTTAGACAATTTGACACTATCACTATCAGGAAACAACAAAAAAGTAAAATTTCATCACCTTAAAAATTATACTTTACCACATTATGACTATCAATAGAATAGTTAATATGACTATCATATTAACTCATAATACATTGACATTAGTTGTTAGTCATTAGTCTCTTTTTATAACTGTTTTTTTTTTTGTTAAACATAGTGAACAACCACTTTTAAGTTAATATGTCAATATTAAGTCGTCGTTTTTGGTCGATATTGAACAACTTCCATTGTAAGAATGAGCTAGAATGTAGCATTTTGTGAGCTAAAATGCTACATTCGTCGTTTAACACATTTTAATATTAGTTTCAAAAACACGGAATTAGCTTCGAAGCACAAATATGACACGAACACGATAAAAAAATGTAACAAAAACAAATGTATTTACCGTATTTACCAGAGTAGAAATAGTGAGCTCGTCTTATAGCCAGTGTACAGTATAACCGTTAGTACTGCAAAAGTGTCGCTACACGACTCTAACAGTAGATGGCGCCAGAGTTTTGTACGGTCAGAAATCTCATCACGGCTGAGGTCATCTGTCAATCACAGCAGCAAAGTTCTGACATCGCTTTCGGTTACATGTTTTACGACCATGTTTTTTGCGTTTTCTGTTTTTGCTCCTTGTTCTGTCAAACTGTTTGAATAATTGATCTCATTGGTAGTTATTAAGCCATAAACTTATAAGCTTAACATAAACGTAAACCAAGTCAAACTACGTTATTGTGGCCTTTTCTAAGGATGAGTTTTAACAACAGGGAGTTCCAAGTAATAATTTGGGTTTTATTTAATCGGTGATGTACGTTGTTGTCGGAAACGTGGTTTAAGGTATACGTATTTACTCAAATTAACCACACGAGGGCAGCATTACCCCAGTGTTTCCAGAGCAAATGAAAGTGTTGGTGCTTCGAAAGTAGTTATGCTCAGTGGCAGCCAAGACAGCAGTGGAACAATTACCGCCAGAATAGTAACAGGTTAATGTGACACCAAACAAAAAAAAAAGAGCAGAAAAAGACACGATGGGACAAGTTGGAAAAGAGTAGGACAGGAAAGTCAGCAGAGGACAGGACAGGATAGGAGAAACGAGGAATAGATGTGACAGCATTAGACGGGACAGAACAGAATTTGACATGATATGTGACAAAACACAGAACAAGAAAATGTCACACTAAAATGAATAGAGTGGAACAGGAAACTGTCATTCTGTTTTAAGATTCAGAATAGGGTAAGACTGCACAGAACACAAGGAAGAACAGCAGTGGAGCAGAGAAGGACCAAGCGATACGATATGATAGGATGGGATTGGTGGACTGGAGGAGACGTCTTTGTAGGTTCTCATTCATCAATGTCATTTTATCCAAAAATAGTTACTTTAAGGGCAACTGGACACAGTAGGTTTCTTAAAGACGTTTCACTTTCAAACTAAGAGACCTCTTCAGTTCTAGGCAGCAGACTTAGAATGGATGCCATTAGGTAGAATAGATAAATAGTGCACAGAAGGGTTGAATAGGACAGGACGGCATGAAATAGTGCAGGATGGAATGGGACCTTATAAGGTTTTGCAAAATTGGATAGGTTAGGATAGCAGCAGACAGTGTGTGTAGTGATGAGATTGTTAGGCCAGAGTGGACTCACCCACGAACTTTGGGTAATGACCGAAAGAACGCGATCCCTTATACAAGCGTCGGAAATTAGCTTTCTCCATAGGGTGGCAGGGCGCTCCCTTAGAGATAAGGTGAGGAGCTCTGTCACCCGGAAGGAGCTCGGAGTAGAGCCATTGCTCCTACACATCCAGAGGAGTCAGTTGAGGTGTTTTAGGCATAAAAGTTGAATGCCCCCTGGACACCTACCACAAAAGGCGTTTGGGTCATGTCCCATTGGGAGGAGACTCAGAGGAAGACCCAGGACACGCTGGAGCGACCATTTTGCCCAGCTGGCCTGGAAACGCCTCGGGACCCTCTAGGATTTGCTGGAGCAAGTGTCTAGGGAGAGGGAAGTCTGGGTGTCTCTCCGAATTCTGCCCCCGCAACCCGGCTCCGGATAAGCGAATTAAGGTGGATGGATTGATGGATAGATAGACTACACAAGGGCTGTCCAGTGTAGCCTAGCTTGGAAAGGTTGGATTGGATAAACTGAACGAACGTGAGCTGGGTTGTAGCGTCATGGTATGTTTGTTTTACCCTACTTATGACGTGTCGGAGTTTAACACCAGGGTAAGAGAAGACTGGCAAGACTAGGCTAGTCTACGCTAGGGCTGGTTAGGAGCAGCAGTAGCAGGTAATGCATGTAAGGATATTGGGCAAGATGGGACTGAATAAATCAAAAAAGGACAAAGTGGGATAGGATAAGACAAAAAAAACATGACAGTGTAAAGGGGAATCGAACCAAGACAGGATAGATAAGATAATGTTGAGTCGGTGATGATAGGTCAAGTCAGAACAAGGTACAGCAGGGTGTAGAATAAGATGCATTACAATGTAATCCTATGTATGACTCTACCAGCTGCAGCATATAATACATGTCACACAGCAGCACAAAATGGTTGTTGATGAGCAGAATAAAATGCTGATCTTACGCCGTGTTGGTTTTAGTATCAATTTGATCAAACCTTACGACACATGTTCCTCCCCAGGCAGTCATTTGGTTTCACTGGCCTTTTTTTATTCCCCTTTTTTGAAGTGTTTTTCAACCCATGTGTGAGCATTAATGAAACGGGGATGATGAAAATTTAAGACCTAAGAAGAATGTCTTACCCTAAACATTTATTACATCCAGAGACTCCTAGGCGTAAACGGCAAACGCTCTGGTTTAATTAGAACACCAGTGACACTTCGACTAATTTAGGGGCATCTTTGATGAGGATGGTTTTTACTCCAGAGAACCCCCACGTTACATAGGCTTGCAGTTTTATTAATAGTCATGGCATTACAACAGCTGTTTAGAATTCTTCCAACTTTTTAGAAAAGGCTAGAAGCTTCATGAAAGGTCTGGACCAAAGATAATGGACTGTGGCAGACATATTTAATAAGGCAAAGTTTTATTTGAAGTATGTTTGTTTGATAATTGTCATTTATTTATCATAAATGTTAGTAGCCATGCCACTCACATACTCTAGTACCTGTCTGTCTGACTTACACCTGGGAGTTCAATAAGAGTTTAAATACAAAACAGATTCATGAAATTTAACACCTTTTTCATTAAATCAGTATCCACATTGACAACGTTTTCACTCTGTGTTTGTGTCAAGGACAAGAGAAAATTTCTAACATCTATGGTTTTCAAGAAGTAACTGGTCTTATGACTGGGATTAGACAAAAACTGATCAATTCTCATGGCAACCAGAACCAGAAGAATCCTGTTAAAGATTAAAAAAACGCCTGATGACGGTGCTGCAGCAAGGTGTCTCAGATTTAGGGTTGGTCTATAAACGAAACAACGAAAAATAAAAATCTAAAATGTTTAGAAACGAAGTGTCAATCAAGGGTACTGCGCTGTATTCATCTTCATCCTCTTATCCAGTACCGGGGCGCAGGAGCAGCAGTCTCCACGACTGCCACCCAAATCACACTGCTCCATACTGTGAGCCTTCCTGTGGGTGGAGAGCCCACTGGAAGTTATGTGGGTCAGGACAGTGCTGTGATCAGGTGACCTGGCAGCTGGTAGAACCTGAAGCCATTTGGACGTTGCGTCTGCTCCCTTTAAAACAGTCCTGGGCAATAATTTTTTGCCCAAATTTTGACTAATTTTGAGTATTTCCATAAACAAAGATAAATAACGAGTAAAGTATTAAATAAAGACAACATGCTCTTAAGCCTCTTTAGCCCATCTATTGGCGAAATGGTGGTTTTGCAGGGAAAAGGTAGAAGACTAACCATAATATAAATTAAAAGTATAATTTGGACAAGTCTGTCGGGCCAGATTATAACGCCAAACGGGCCATATCCGGTCCCCGGACCTTAGTTTGCCCAGGTCTGCTTTAAAAGGATACTGTATTTCAATATATAAAGCATCAAATCATGTTTTTTATAATAAAACATCCAAAATAAATAGAAAAAAAAAAACATACAATGAGATATGAGATACAATGATACATTTTTGGTTTAAATAATTTCTATCAAAAGACATAGATCTGAGTCATGTCTTGCAGTTCTGTGCTCATCTAGTTGAACTTTCTTCTCATCCAGTCGTTACTGTTTTGAGTACTTTCTATTGCCTTTCTGCTCTGATGGGATTGAAAACCTGGGTCCAACTTTAACTGAGTCAAGCTGAGAAGAGCCAACATGACGTCCTCTGTCTCTTTGGCAGCGTCTCAAATGAATCGTTCAATAATTCTGATTGTATTTGTATATTGACAGAACTCGTCTCCTCTGTTCTTTCATTCATCCCTTCAGAGGGAAAATCTCAAATGTGATCAACCTGTATTAATTAATTCACCAGCACGGTCGCTGGTCCACACTCATTAGGACCTGTTTGATTTCCAAACACAGCTTTGTCAATAATCTGAGCCGTTTCTTCATTTCACCTGTGTTTCTGACTCCGGCTTCTGTTGAAGACAGAAATCAATGAATCTTCTCAATTTAAGAAATGGAATTCAGCAAAGTTTTCTTTTTTCGGCTTCTCAACACTTTCCCCATAGTGTAGCACCGTCCCAACCCACGTAACTGCCAGTAGACTCACCACCCACGGGAAGGCTCACAGCATGGAGTGTGATTTGGATGCCAGTCGTGGAGACCGCTACCCATGTGACCTGTTAACCGGGCTCATACTTTGCTTTTCTCAGTCTCAGTAGAATCCAAAGTACTATTATAAAACAAGGGGTACATTACACTATTACATTACAGAATTACAAGAAAAAAATTAGTAACACAAGTTTGCCACAATTAAAAATAAACCAAGTTTGATAGAACCTCATCCTTTCACTGAACTGATACATTAAATTCAATTAATATTAAATATTAGTTGTGTTTATCCTGTCTGTTTGATTATATTTTAAATTAATGTTAGATTTTTTTTAATTGTAACATATTTGATAAATCAATTTAGTAAAATTTGCAGTTAAATCAGAACCTTCCAGTAACACCAAAAAAATGAAGATTATTAAAGAGTACTGATGTAAAATAAATAGAATAGAAGAGTACTTCTATTCTAGCTCATCCAACAAACTGTTTATTAAAAAATTGTTTTTTTTAAAGAATATTAAATTAACAATAAATTAGGTCATATTATATACCCACCCGCTCTGTAATGTTATTAAAACTTTGTCTTTTTCCCAAGTTTTATAATTGATCCATGTTTATAATTTCACAGTTCCTTATTTACCTGTTTAAAAAGAAAATATTTATTTCTGTTCGAGACAAAATGAGGTGTTTATTCTGTGAAACAACAGGAAAGTCAATTAGGACACAGCCTCAGTCATTTGCATGAACAAGAAACAATAATGGCTCTTAAATAGATTCATGTGGAACTCCACACAGTTTATAATTAATTTTTGATTTATGACAGTCCGTGATAGTGAATTACTTTCTGCCGAAAACATAATATTTGAATGATTTGTTGACCCGACCATGGAAACCATACCTGAAGATGGAAATTAGACCTTGATATTTCACAGTGTCTGGAACTCTTCAAAGATCTAGGATCACTCCCGTGGAAATCCCATCATTCTCACAAACACATAACATCCATCCAAGGTCATGTTGAATATAATAATATTATTCTTTCAGTGATCTTTTTGTTTATATGGAAGTTTTTTTTTTTTTTTAAACAATGGACCAGAAGCAAGTTCTTTTTGACGGATGCTGCACCAATATAAACAGATTAGATCGCAGCAGATCGGAAATTAAACAAGGTACAGGAAGATGATCTCACTGGAAAACAACCAGATACACAAGCTGATTGCCCCACAGCGTAATTATATTTATGACCCAATCACTCAGGCCAAATATATACTACAGTTGGCCCACTGTACTGTATATCACTATATACAGTAGGTCTATATACAGGAGGGATTTGTAGCATTAGTGGTTTGTGCGCTATGTTATGGCTCATAGATTTCTTTTTTTGTTGTTGTTGGCCTCTAAAAAACACTTATAAGACCAGTCCTCTATATCTTCTACTCTGACTCCAACCACCTCCCTGACTGCATCCATCAATCTCCTCCTTGTCTCCTACCTGGTAGCTCCATCTCTAGGATCAGTCTTCTACCAATGTCTCCACTGTCCCTCCTCTGAACATGTCCAAACCATCTATCTTCTCAATCTATCTTCTCTAGCATTTCCTCCAAACCTTCCTTAAATATTAAAGTCATTCATGCTTTTAATTTGGTGAGTTTGACACCCCTCTGCTACATCTTGTTTTTGTCTAAACTTAAAATTGTTCAAATTGTTCTGTTCCTGTGCTTTTTGAGCAGAGGTTACATTTACAATGATATTCTAATGGGTGCAGTCATGATGGTCAGAAGAGCGGTCACTATTAGATGTCCCAGAACCTTTCAGTATTACATTGTCTGGTGGGTCAGAATCGAACAAGTAGATCTTTGTATTAGTGAATCCTGTTGAAGCAGCTCTATTTTACTGTATGTAGAAATCCTTATTGTACACATGAAGAAATCCTATACCTGCAATATCAAGGTCAATATAATGTGATGTCTGACCAGGACATGGTGATAGAACGATGCTCGTCTGGTGAAGAACAGGCCTCACCTTGTTCCAGAGTGTTAGAAAACAGATTCTGGACTCCAGGTGATGGGGATTGACCTGATGTGAGACTTTTCAACAATTCACAATAATGACCTTCACTCAGAAGGTAACAAATTTCAGCTCATAACCCGTCCCAGGTGAGAATGGACAATCTTTTGGCACAGATACAAAGAGTTACCTAGCAACCTCCCCCTCGCTGTCCCCACCAACACAGTAGTATCAATAGTCCGCCTGAAGGCATCTCTGCAGATGACCCTGTCTTCCTGTCAAAGACCTGCTTCAGCTCGGTTCCACGGGGCCTGTGACCCCCCCTCCCAATTTGACAAACAACAGGCTCATTCTCTGTCCCTCCACTGCTGACCTCATTGTCTCTTTGTGAAGAGAAAATCCACAGTTGCATTCTGTTAAATGGCAAACCAGGCATCAGCTGCGAGCAGGACACTCTGTTCTAACCTTAACAGGGGTGTACAGATGAGCAGGGACTCCGACGCTGTGGTAGGACTGGACACTAGGGGAAAATGGTAAGACGGAGGGACACTACAACGTCTCTACACCTCAATCTATATAATAGGTTTGAAATAGACACTGATAACTTATTTTGAAGCCTTGTATAACTACTCTTTACACTCTCCTCTTACACCTGTATCTGTGAAACCCTGTTAAACCTGTTCCATGTCCATGTCCATGTCTTACTGAACCGTCTTGTAAACGACAGCCATTTCATCCCTACTGTTAGATCGTAGCTACACCGATGTGTACATTCTGAGCAGATGGTAGAATATCAGTTTAAATCCGTTGTTGAAATTGTATAAAAACCAGTCTGCTTTCACAGTATGGGATGTATTATATTTTTCATTTTACTTTTATTACATTGCTCACAGAAACAGATGCAAGAAACACTCACACCCCAGAGAAATAAGAGCAACCAGAAGGCAGAAAGTCTACTATACCAAAAATAAAACTACAATAAGAATTGTTTAACACCGGGGAAAAATACACATTGAGGAATTAAGGAAGTTGAAAAGCCATAACCCTTTAGACTGTTTTTGTCTGCAGTTTCCTGTTTAAGAAAATACAAGAGCTCAAAGAGTTTGGATGAGATGAACATTTTTTTTATCCAGTTTAGGTCATAAAGATGTGTATCAACTGTATATTAGAGCAACATTAAGGATGGCTGCTGAAATTCCTATGCCTGTGTCAAATTCTGATAACAGAAATGGTGTTGTGCATAAATGCCAACAGCCTAAAAAAACACATAGAAAAAACAAACAAAAAATTAGATTTTTTTTTCTGTTTGGGACCAGGTAACTTTTAGAAACCATAAAAGGGTATGGCCTCTATTGTTTTTAAATTTCAAACATTTCGCGTACATTTGTCTGATAAAGTGCAAAACCTTTTTGTGATATGTGTATTTTATTACATCTAGTATATTTGGTGCACTGGTGCCTAGTGGTTATGGAACTGGACTGGGGTCCAGAGGGCTTAGGGTTCGAATCCACTAACTGCCAGGTTACCACTTAGGTAAAGCATAATTGCCTAAGTCATATATCAATGAAATATACGTAACTCAGGCAATTATGCTATTAGGCTAACGATATATTCAAACCTACTGATTCATAACAACATTTATGTCTGAAAAACACATGAAAATAAATGTCAGTTTTAAATGGAAATGTAAAAAAGCAAGAAATGTTTATACTTTTTTGCCGTACACTTACTCATACTGTGTTACTTTAATTATATTTTTTACATGCAACTAATCAAGAAAAGGAGATACAGTCGTACACGTGACATTCTAGCTAGCTGTAAAGAACTTTAGTTGCAAACAGTGTGTTCAGCTCCAAGTCTTCTATCAGGAGAAAAAAAATTTCAGGTAACCTATGTTGTTGTATTCTGAAAGATCTGTTATCCACGTCTGTGCCTACAGTAACCCTTTAAAAACATAGTTACAGACTTTCATTCAGAGCAAGTCCCTTTCAGAGCCGGCGGAGCAGATATGTTTTCTTTTCTTGATCTTCCCTGGTGGCAGAATCTATTTTTATTCCATCTATGACTGAACCTACTAGCAGATGAATCCTGGAGTTTGACCTGAGTCTAACAAAAGCTTTCAGTGCAGGGCTTCAGCAGCTCCATTATACACCGCCCTCTCTAAGGATATGTGAGACAGCACAAAGGACACCTGTATGAAGCCCCATCACTATTCACATGCATTCATCAGTGACAGCTCACGTCCAACATTGACACTGCTTCTAATATTGTGTGACTGACGCCAAGGTCTCTGAAAACAGAACGTCAGCCTATGGTCACGTCTGTAGGAAGGTTCTCTAAGATTCCATTACGGTGGAGCCATAGTCCATGTAGTCGGTCAGAAGAAAAGAGGCTGGGTTACTATAGGCCACCTTTCACTGTGACCAATGTGATAGATACATAGATAGGTAGGAAGACATATAGCAGTTAGATAGAGAGATAGACAAATAGATAGATACATAGATACATAGATAGGTGGGTAGGTAGAGAGATAGATAAAAAGACAGATAGGTACAGATCAGGCCTGGGCAATTATTTTGACTCGGAGTCACAAGTGCTACTAAAATGAGTCACGGGCCAAGTCAGGATCAGAAAGATTGAGTATTTCTTGAACTAAGATAAAAAATAAGTAAAGTATTGAATAAAGGCCATGTGATTTAAGCCTCCTTAGATTATCCAGCAAGAAAAAGGTAGAAGGACAATGATATTATAAATTAAAAGTATAATTTGGACAGGTTTGGCGGGCCGGATTAAAACACCAAACGGGCAGCATCTGGCCCCCGAGCCTTAGTTTACCCAGGTTTGGCATAGAGGTTAGATACGTAGATGCCTACCTATTATACTTCTCTAAGTAGGTAGTTAGACCTATATAAAACTTTCTAACTATCTAACTACCTTACATAGCTAGTGGGATAGTTAGATACGTAGGTATGTACTGTAGGTAAGTGAATAGATAGCTTTCAGTGCAGGGCTTCAGATGCTCTACTATGTACTGCTTTTAAGCTTTTATATAGTAAGGTAGGTAGGTAGGTAGTTAAATAGGTAGGTGGACGGGGAGGTGGATAGGTTGGTAGGGAGGAAAATAAATACATTTACAGGTAGGTAGGAAGAAAGGTGGATAGTTAACAAGGTTTAGAAGTTACATAGATAGGTAGGTATGTTGGTAAGTACGTAGGTTGGGAGGTAGATACATTGACAGGTAGACAGATAAGTAGGTAGAGAGGTGGCTAGGTAAAAAGATAGATAGATAGATAGATAGAGATAGCTTTCAGTGCAGGACTTCAGCAGCACCATTATCCACCATATTTGGATGGATAGATAGATAGATAGATGAAGAAACTGTTGATAAATGACAAAGAAGAGGGTAAAAAAAGTCATGGTCTAACGTAGCTTCTGTATCTCTGTTACAGAGTCTTGATGGAGATACATTATCAGTGATCGAGAACCCTGCAGCAGTCAGTCAGGAGCTTCACTCTGAGAACCAAACAACAGCCGTTACAGAGACCAAAAGTGTACCAGCCTGGTTAAAAGGAATCTATTCCATTAATCAAGGTAAACCCCACATCAATAGGTGTGAATTTCTACTTGGAAATAAACCTGCACAGCTGCTTTGTAGCCAAGAAGAAAGAACTAGTAAAGTCCATTCTTATAAAAGTCACATTTTGGATTTACTCATCACCTGATGCAAGATTTTCTCTGTCCCCGTCTCTGGGCTGAGGGCCAACAGGTTACATTTATATGCAGGCAAATGACATTTAATAAGTCTCCTCAGCTCATATCTGGGATCAGCAGTTATTAACTTCAGTCTTAACTGTTGCTGCAGCTCACAGGCTGGTGAGGCTGCTGGCAGCCTTGTGCGCACTCGGGCTCCTGGGAGGTTTTGCTGTAGGCGTCTGGTTTCTAGGTGAGTCACTCTCTGTGCAAGTATTGCTCCTGAAAACTGTCAAATTCGGTGACAGCAACTCCGGCTAAAGCGCAGCAAGTACAGTTTAAAACTTATAGTGCATTGAAACCCACGAAATTTCAGTGTAAAAGTGTGAAGAATTATTTTTAGGACTGACATTATATACTGGCTATTTAATTAGCTGCTCAATGAGTGGCATTCCCCACTAAGAATTATTTGATTCCCGCTCAAAGGTCAAGCATGAAAGAATATTGAGATGAAAAGTTGATGCCCTTAATAAGGACTTTCCTCTGTCCTCTGCCCACCCTCCAAACTTCTACTTCTGTTGAACTTATGTGGTTTTCACACAGCAACGGGTTATTTTTACATGGCAACAAAACCAACAGGAGTTTTATCACATTGATTTACAGATAATAACTTTCATTTGCTTCTCTGCTTTAACCTGCATCTGTATCTACACTTACAACCTAAGCCCTAACCACTGTGTTTGTGTAACAGTGAAACTTCTGTTACGGCCGTCCTCCTCTCAGAGTGCAGTGGGACTTGAGGAGACAAAGGAAACACCTTTCTGCAATGTCACAGAAGACATTTCCATCTCTGACTCTCGCAAAGGTCTGTAATTTTCACAATTGGGTTCTAGTATCTTGTTGTCTTGTATAGTTTTTTTTAACCAACCATGATCACCAAAGCAAAGGAATACTAGCCAAACACAATGGTTTATCCCAGTGGTCCCCAAACACCGGGCCGGGGACCAGTACCGGTGCGTGGGTGAATTGGCGCCGGGCCACAGAGAAATAATGTTTCCTTTTGGCCCCATCTGTCTATTACTTCCACTTGATCCATACCCATATCAACAAAAGAACTGACCAATAGAATGACTAGGATTCCATCATCAATAATGCACCTATATTTGATTAGGAAATATTTTCTCAGTGAAGACAACAACAATAAACTCAAAATGAGTCATTGATACAAGATTCTAACTTTTTATACTGATCTGGTAGGAGGAAGTTATAGGCTGTGTGAACTTGAGAAATCCTTGTTGGGGCCAGGCACAGTTAATTAGGGTAGGAAGATTTTATATGTAGGAAAATACTTCAGAACACCAGAAATTAAATTTTATGAAGGGGTATTTATCTGCAAGGACTTAATGACCGGTCCTTGAAAATAGTTTAAGAAATTTAACCGGTCCGTGGCGCAAAAAAATGTTGGGGAACACTGGTTTATGCCACAGGTTTTCTTATGTACACTGACAGCAAAGTCACCAGAAGGATGACGTGTCAATAAGAGAGACTAGTGTAAAACTTTCAAAAAACAATTTTTATAAGTAGCTAACTTAGAAATGACGATAGAAGGATTAGCAACGTTACTCCAAATTTCAGGATCTTAACTACAAAAATGTATAAAAAAACAACTATACCAGTCTGATTGGTATCTTAAGCTTAATGCTTTATTTACACCATGATGTAAACAGGGGCTCTATCACAACAGGAAGAGAACTGGAAGAGAAAAAAAGTATTGGATTGATGTTGGTCGGCAGATACTCCAAGTTGCAGTGTTGGCATTGGTTAAAATGCTCCCCTCCCTCCCGCATGCGCTACACCCAAGATGTTTGATGTTATTGTTAGTTGAACCACCTTAAAATTACCAGTTACAATTACCGCCTCTTGTTCGCTTCTAAGTAACATTCATCGACTGACACTAAACATCACACATAATGTGTTTGCATGGAAAATAATCATTACCAACTCGCAAGGAGGGATTTCTTCACCACTTCCAGCCAAGAGCTTATCTCTGAAGGGATTTTCAATCAATTACCTTCAGTGTTTTACAGAATTAGCCCAGAGAACTCCCTCCTGGAGATCCAGCTGGGGAAGCTGTCTACGTGGCTGCCGGTATGCTACGAGAGGTGGAACACCTCGCTGGGAACCCTGGTCTGTCGGCAGCTGGGTTACATGAGGTTTGTGCTTTGTCAAGAAAATGTAATGTGTATCTACAAATGTTGAATTCCAATGCTTCTCACTGACTCTTCGCCCACCAGACTGACCAAGCAAAAGGGAGTCAACCTGACAGATATCAGGCCAAACTATACGAATGGCTTCATACAAATCACCTCAGAAAACAGGAGTAGGCTGGAAAACATATGGCAACTCAGGTGAAGTCAGGTTATAAATAGAAAATAGAGGCATTCAACCAAGCACCATAAATAATCCTTAACTTTTGCTCTAGGGAGAACTGCATTACCAGAAAGGTCATCGCTCTGAAGTGTTTCGGTAAGAAAACACAACTCGTCATCACCAGGCAAAAGAGTTTAGCAACTTTTGTTGTGATAACTGATAAGTTGCAAGGTCATCCAACATGTCCATTGGTTCCATCCATCTTTATCCACTTATCTGGAGCCGGGTCGTGGGGTCAGCATTCGGAGGAGGGATACCCAGACGTCCCTCTCTCCAGACACTTCCTCCAGCTCATCTGGGAGGATTCTGAGGTGTTCCCTGGCCAGCCGGACAACATAGTCGCTCCAGCATGTCCTAGGTCTTCCTCTGGGTCTCCTCCCAGTGGGACACCAACCAAACACCTCTCATGGGAGGCGTGTAAATGCCTTAGCCACCTCAAAAGACTCCCCTTGATGTGAAGGAGCAATGGCTTCTTGTGGTCATGACCCAAAGTGTGTGACCATAGGTGAGAGTAGGAGTAGTAGGAAGGAGTAGGAATATTGAGAGCTTCCTCTTTTGCCTTAGCTCTTATTTCCATTGTCCATTGGTTTATTTATTAAAATAATGCATTTGGCAGAAGCTCCATCCAAAGTTACTTTCAAGGGGATAATTACTAGTGATGCTAGCCAACAGTTAGCCTTGAATTATTGATGGACACTGTCCGCACAGAACCCTCATAGACTACAGGGGTCCCACTTTACAGCCTACTGTTAACCAACAGGTACTAGGTCTTACATAACCAGATCCACTCTGACACAACGCACACCCATAACAAACTGGCGTCAGGCAGAAGGTTCCGAAGTAAAACTACCAGATTTAGGAACCGTTTCTTTCCCCTGTCCATCAGAGTTAGTCTAAATACAAAAAAGCAACCCATCTGTCTGAACAATCTAAAGGTTTAGTGCTATTACTCTTTTTTTCTTTTCTCCTCTGCATTACTCAACACTGTACCTCATCACTGTTCATTTATATCTTACGTAACTGCCTTTTATGTACATTTATATTTTTATACACTGCTGCACTCGCAGCAGACTGCATATATTGTAATAATATCTTATGTAATTGTTACCTCATGGTTTACAAGCTTTGCAGTGAATGCTGTGTACTCCGGTTGCCAAGCAACAACATTTCATTGTCAGGTTCACTGTTGTGTGTCTGTACAATGACAATAAAGGTAATATGTCTAGTCTAACTCTATAAAAATGTTGACTTAGTGTCACAGTTGCTCAAAGCTGGGCAATGGTGTTACAGTAAACACTCTGTCCAGTTACAGCAAGAACAGAACTAGATTAGATGTGTTGAATATTCAAGGAATAGCACTGATATCACAGAAGCTAGTGTACTACTGATAAAAACTCCCCTCTGTCTAGACTGTGGAACAAGAGCAAAGTTGCCCCGGATAATCGGAGGAGTGGAGGCAGTGCTGGGCAGGTGGCCGTGGCAGGTTAGCCTCTACTACAGCAACCGTCACACCTGCGGCGGCTCCATCATCACAAGCCAATGGGTCGTGACAGCTGCCCACTGTGTGCACAAGTAAGACTTTAACACATATTTAGGTCAGTTGTGTTGCACTACCCTCAACACAGGAGACAGTCGTTGCTTTCTGCTCCTCAAATGTCAGCTACAGGCTTCCCCAGGTGTCCAGCTGGGTGGTCTACGCGGGGATTGTAACACGAAGCTCCGCAAAAGAAACTCAGCACGAAGGACACGCTGTGGAGAAGATCATTTACAACAAGAACTACAACCACAGGAGCCATGACAGTGACATAGCATTGATGAAATTGAGGACACCGCTAAATTTCACTGGTCAGTTGGAATTCTTTGCTCCTGAAGTAACTTCAGCCGAACTACAGCTTCTCCTCCCATTTCGACTAATCTTAAAGTCTTGTAGGATAGCTTGTACATATACCATTTGTCTTTACCCATCAGAAATGCTAAATGCATGCTAAAAAGGAAAAAGGAATAGCTTTGGGGAAAACAATCCTGTCTAGATCTTGCCAGATCCTTTTTTTTTTTAAATATCAATCTGGCACACTTCTGGACAAAATAATTAAATTATACAAAGAAGAAAAGTGATGTTCATGTTCATAATGAAACATCTGTTTGCAAATAACTCATAGTCATGATCTAAGTCTCCATACCGTCTCCGATCGCAGAGGTAACCACATCACTGAATCTAAACCACTTGCAGCAGAGCCTTGTTGTCCTGACCTTTAATGCTAGACTTTGCCAGCTGTTATCTCCTGATTTATTGTTGCCCGTCTGCTTTCCCTTCACTCTGAGTTCACCTGCAGTTATTAAAGTCGCCCTTCAGTCCTCAGCCACCAGGCTTTATCTGAGTCTGCAACAATGGCGGCTTGTGCGTTTCTACTTGTATTATGGCTGTCCACTCATCTCTTATGGTCATTTGGGAAATGTTCTATAACAGTTAAAAAACTGGTTCTTTACTTCATTTTTCTAGATACAATTCGACCAGTGTGTCTGCCTCAGTACAACAATGATCTTCCAGGAGGAACTAAGTGCTGGATCTCTGGTTGGGGATACACTCAGCCTGACGCTGGTAGGGTCACTCCAACCACAATTTACTACTACTTCACTTATTATGGATGAGTTAAAGGCATCAAATTCGTTTTCCCCTCTCAGTTCAATCCCCAGACACACTAAAGGAGGCGCCAGTTCCAATTATTAGCCCAAAGACATGTAACAGCTCCTGCATGTATAATGGTGGGATCACGCCAAGGATGCTTTGTGCTGGATACACAGAGGGGAAGGTGGATGCATGCCAGGTCAGAAATGTGTGAGATATCTCATTTGAGCAGGTGTATGAAAGTCAAAACAGATTTATTACTTTTTTTCCCTGATTCACAGAATTTTCTAGGCAACATTGATCACTATAACACAAATATTTCTGCAATAAGTCTTCATATTTAAATTGTAAATATTTATTAAAGCTTTTATGTCTGTACCACTAGGGGGACAGCGGCGGACCTCTGGTTTGCCAGGTTGAAAATGTATGGAGACTGGTTGGTGTTGTCAGCTGGGGTACAGGATGTGCGGAACCCAACCATCCAGGGGTTTACTCCAAAGTAGCTGAGTTTCTGGGCTGGATCTACGAAATGATTGAGGTAAAATTGTATAATAAAAGGACGTTGGCAGGAAATAGGTTCTAAACTTTGGTGTTTCCTTTGGTCTCATAAGTTGCATGTTGTTATTATTAATTATGAGTCTACACAAGACAGTGACATATTTCTACTCCATAGACAACAATGTTTTTATGAACTTTTCTTGGTTGATTTGTGGGTCAAGTTACTGACAAATTTGTGATGTTATTGGAAAAAAATTAACTCTTGTGAGTATTGATGTGATATTACAATTAAAAGTGTTCAATATTAACTTCTGCAGACATCCAATATGCTAAAATTTTCCAATCAATTCAATTTTGAATGAGCTGCAATGCTGCCATCTAGTGTTTTTCACACCCCAACGCTTTTTAGGGCAGACAAGAAAATATACAATTGCGTTGTCTGGTTATTCATTATCAGTGAACAAAACTATAACGATTCTTAAAAATTTTACAAAATATGATATAATATTAGCTGGTCCATATTATCAGGCATCCCTAATAGGATATTTATAAAAAAAAAATCAGGCGTGTTACATATGTCAAACAGTTTTAGCTATTAAATATATTTAGTCATTTTAACTTTTATGGATAGGACATTTAATATATATATTTTAAAAAGGCCTTATGTATAATACGTTCAGATAATGTTCAGACGTTGATCTATTGTTGTCCAGAGTTTTTCTTTTACTTTAATTAATTAAGTATTTTTGATCAAAAGAGCATTGTTCATTAACAAGACTTGTTCTACAAACACTCCTAACCATTTTAATGACACTTCCATATCCAGAAAACAATAGAATATTAAATTCAGTAACTCGCAGAGTGAAGTAGAGTCTAATAATAGCAACCTTCTCTCTACAGAATTACTGAGGACACTGCTACAAACACATAGAAGAGCAAAGAGCTGCTGAATTCACTGCCTGAGCCACTGGGAAAATATGGATTCTTTTATTTCATTTTAAGTGTTGACTATTCTGTGATGTACACAGCTGAATGGAAATACACCAATGTACACTGTCAGTATACTGTATATTTTATTGTAATAAAAATAAATTATGCGTTCAAAACCAAACACCAACACTGGGTTCTGGATTCTTTTCAAATGTGTCTTAAAAACAAAAACATGTCACTTTACCTGTGTTAAAAGGAAACTGATATTTGTTGGTGACCAAAATGGTATGAATAATGAGCAGTTCTGTATTAAGGGATTTAAGAACATGTATGTCAATTTATTAATTCCCCTTTTTTTGTAGGTGTTCTCATGTTCTTAGTATGTGATCTAATATATACAGTAGATACAACTTTAATAATCCATTGAGAGTATCCTTTGGTAAATGAAAGCTCCAGCAGCAGCACAGCACTGAACTAATGATAAAAATAATAGAATAGAAAATAAATAAATGTGTAGGGTTTGAACAGTGGGTATGAGTGGACGTGTTAGTTGGTAGTAGACAGATAGGTTAATGTTAGTAGTGTTAATAGTTAATTAGTAGGTAATAATTGTGGCTGTGTGATGATGTGGAATAATTGCAATCTCAGTTATTATTGTTATTGTGTTAGTATTGTTGTTCAACTTCAACTTTATTGAATACTGCATTTACACACGTACACACACACATATATATTTAAATATATGTATGTATATTTTAATATATACGCCTCTAAATATTAATACACATATAAACATATAATAGAAATACTAGCAAAAAGATAAAAGACAAAAAATCTCGATGCGAATCATGGAATTCTCCAGAACTTTGTGTAGTTCTTACATTCACCTTTAGATGTCTCTGTAGTCCAGTTTCCATAGCAACTCTAAACATTCTACTAGTTGTTAGTCTGTTTGTGTACCGGACACAGTTTTCGGTGAATTATTATCAGAAGTTTTTTTTTTCTTTTCTGAAAATGGCGTCTCCTGGTGCGGCGGGTGATGTCCTACAGCAGGTCAGCCAGTTCTGGTCCATGTTGGATAACCTGTGTGAGAATGACCCCAAAGCCTACAACAGGTTCATCCACAAACAGATGGAGGAGGCTGTAGCTGCTAACGCTCCTCCGCAACTACACTCCTGCATTAGCACATGGTTGACGGTAAGTAACCACAGCGTTAAAATAAAAGACTATCAGACTACTGCCGTGTTTACAACAGCTGTACGAAGGTGTTTGCTCGATTAGTTGTCGTTTTCAACAATAAAAGCTACATATCAAAACTTAAAACGTTGACGTGTTTAATATTGTATGTGTGATGAGACATAGCTTTTATTTTGATAGGTCACAGCAGTAATGCGGAAATGTGACACATTGCTTCCGGTTAGCAGAATATAGCTTATATACAGTATAAATATATATGCTATATTCACACACACACACACACACACTTGTCCATACTTTTAAATAAATACATTTTTAATTAATGAACAAATAACATAAACATATGTCACATCTGTCTATGTGACTTGAACCATCTTATTCTGACAGTATTTCTTTTCCACATATTCTCCATGACAGGAACCTGAGAAAAGGTTGTTATATATCAATATCTGCAGCTGGAATCGTGTCCCTGCTCCTGAGGACCCCAAACAGCCTTTACCCTTATACTCTGGGAAACTGGAGACGGAGACAGACCACAGTCAAGGTAATGAAATAACAAATGTCAATATGGAAATTTCCACCACATAGGCTAAACCAGCAGAACCCCACCTTTTTGCATCATGGACTTGTAGAATGTATGTTTTTTTTTCACTTACTTATAAGGTGTAACACAGGTATGGGTAAACTAAGGGCCAGATGTGGGCTGTTAATCTTTGCAATCCTGCCCGCCAAATTTAGAATAGAATTGCTTTGTTTTGCAATTACACTGCCTTTTCCCTGCAACGCCCACCTTTTCCCAAACAATGACATCGAGAAGGCTATTATTTTTATTATTATTTAGCTTTTAAACCTTTGTCTCGTGACTTATTTGTGCCATTTATCTTAGTTCACATGAAGGTGATAGGGAAATTGGTGGCTTAGGAAGTGGACTTGGGTCCTTAAGGTCCCTGGTTCGAATCCTCCTACCGCCAAGTTACCACTATACCACTATAGAAGACTTCATTATAGAAGACTTTAGTTGCACAGTTGCCCACTGTTCACTTTAGTTAAATACAGAGGTGACATTTTGCGTGTGCTGTGGTGTGAATCACAACATCACCGTGACAAGGAGTTTACTTTCCTTTGTTTTGCCTTAAATTTTCTATTAATTTTACAACTTATGGTTGTAAATAAAAGTGTGACTTTTCATGGAAAACACAGCATTCTCTGGAAGACATTCTCTCAGACTTTTGAGCAGTAGTGTAAGTTATGCATTTTTGTTGCCAGGCACCAGTTGACCCACAAACTGGTGACGGTCTGTGGCTCAGTGGCTTGGGGACCTCCAGGCTAAAGAACTGACCTGAAGGAGACCAAACTGTATAACCTTTGGGCTGCTAAGAGCCAGCCGCAGCTTTAACAGAATATAGAGACATACTGTATATGAAGTTGTGAGTGTCCCTCCCACAGGTTCATTTTCTGTCGTGGACATCGCCTTCAACCCTGGGGTTCTTGAGGAAAGCAAAGATGATAAATCAGCTCTGTATCTGCTGGCCCTGAGGTTCGTGCAGCAGCATCATGGTTTGAAATTATCCGAGGAGTACAGTGTCATCAGCTACAGCCCACAGAGCAGCCAGGCTCACTTAAACCGGCGCCTTGGGTTTCAGCAGCAAACAGTCAAACCAGAAGAGCAAAGTAAAGGTGAGGACCAGTACTCTTCAGTCTAACTGGTACATGTCTTATGTTACTCAATGCTTCAATTACTCCAATGTTGCTAACCATACTATGCATCATCTTGACTGCCTTAAAGGAAACATGTTGTAACACACAGGAAAAAGTGTCTTTAAAGCGAACATGTAGATTATACTTGAAAATGTACAGATAATATATCACCTGATTAGAAGCAAGATTTTATTTTTTATTTCTTATTTATCTAAGATTAACATGTGGAACAGGATCGCACAACAAGTAAATTGTAAATCTACCATGGTTTAGGGAGTTATAAATTATATATATTATAGTGATGCCAAAACCTTATTAAACCACTCTTTTTTTCTTCAGTTTCTTTATTTTAGTCATTTCATTTTAGTACCTGGCACTAATAAAGTTATATTACCTGAAGAATACATTGAACACAAACATAAAATCACTGTTATGCTAATACAATGATTTAGCTATTGATGGAAGAAATTAAATGACTTTAGAAACCATCATTAAAACCATATATGAGCCCTTAAATTAAACCCTCATTAGTAAACCCCATTTTTATCATTATATTTGTCCAAACTAATATAATCTTAGTGGTTCCAGGCATTAAAATATTCAGGAAATTGGAGAAAACAGCAGGGTGGTCTGATAATTCCCTTAATGACGGTAAATTGTGTGTGTAGTTACTATTCCACATTGTGTAGCTGTGCTTGTGCTGCAAGAATTATTCATGCATTTAATCACGAGTTCAATCAACAGCAATGCACTTAAGCCTCCAGATAATCATTGCTGAGAGCCATTAAAAGAAAAGAAAGACAAATTTGTCCACACGCCTTTCATAACAAATGTGTTTTTCACAGACGTTGGGACTCCAAGTGATCTCCTGCGGCAGATTGAAACCCATCGCTCTGAGCAACAGAATGGAAATCTTGAAGCTCATATTGTGAGTCAGACAAAAGAACAGACAGAGAAGAAGAAGAAAAATTTCATCCAGGTCATCTCCACTACTTTCCATGAACCTGAGAGACCACAGCATCAGCTGGAGGTGAAAAGTGACGCAGCTGGAGTAGCTCACAGTGTGGAGCTGACAGTGGAGCTGCCCAAGGTTGGCTCCATGTCAGAGTGTCAGCTGAAGATTTCTAAGGTGGGTGGTTCACCATCAGGAGTGGGTAAAAGTTTTGAATCGTGAGCAATACATCAAAACTGATGCTGAAAAGAGAGACAAGGATGGACAGGATCAGGAAAGACGTGATCAGAGGGACAATGCAGACAAGAAGGTTTGGATAAAAAGCTAGAGAAGACAGATTGAGGTGGTTTGGACGTGTTCAGAGGAGGGACAGTGGATACAGTGGTAGAGGAATGATCCCAGAGATGGAGCTACCAGGTAGGAGACAAAGAGGAGATTGATGGAAGCAGTGAGGGAGGACATGGAGGTAGTGGGAGTCAGAGTAGAAAATACAGAGGACAGGGTGAGATGGAAGTTTTGATTTGCGGTGGCAACCCATAAAAAGAGACAAGCGGGAAGGAGAAAAAGAAGGAGAAGTTTGGAGGGCCAGATTTAAAAGCCAAAGTAGCCACATCTGGACATTGGTTATAATTTGTTTATGTCTGTCCTTCTCCGTTCCAGGTTAAAAATTCAATGCAAATCAATTAAAATCAGTACAAATCAATTACAATTTAAATAATAACAAACTCGCTCAAAAGTGGTCATACCATTACACTACATGGTCAAGAACAGTAGGTGGCGACATACTGCTAAACTGTTAGCAGTGACCTACTGTTTAAACCAATATGTCAGGACGCTAATTCCTTTTCCAACAGAACATGAGAACAGAACTCTGCATACACAGGGTTTTACACAGTGTTTGTTGTTTATTATGTTGTCATTAAGATCGGGGTTAATAAAGTCAGACCAGTTTAAATTGTTTATTAGAGATAAGTAGTGGTTTGCAGTGCATCTGTTAATGTTGCGTATTCTGTTATGTAGCTTACATCTGCATAAAACACTAACAGCAACTGGTGCTGGTGTGTTTCAGTGCATGGTTGGTTATCATAAAAAATGCATAACAGCAGCCTTCCTGCTGCCAGAGTGAGCAGGCGCTGATTGTTTTCTTCTCCCTGCAGGACGACGTCTTACTGGAGGTGGAGGATGTTTACAGTTTACTTGTTGAGTTTCCAAAACCGGTAAATGAAGATACTGCAGCTGCTGTTTTCAACAAGAAGAAACGACGACTCGTGCTAAAAGTTAAGGTTTTGGACTAACGTCACTGCAGGTTTGAGACTGAGTTGGACAATGTCCCCTCCACCAAGGGTTGCCTACGCCTGTGAACTGATGAATGACAACAATGAATATCTGGTCTGGTCACTGTGCATCAATCCTTTAAAATACAATACAAATGTATATTTATATATGTTTCCCTTGCCCTAATAAGTAAACTAATAAAATAAATACATTTAGAAATAAAAAATATATAAAAATTTTATAAGAAAGCAACTGATGGACTCAAACCTTAAAAACTTCCAGAATCAAGTCTGTTTTTTTGAGTTGTATATTAAATCCAAAATATGACCATTTCCTTCCACTGCTCTTTATGTGAAATGAATGCAATGATGTTAATAATAATAATTAATACACACAACGTATCATGCGGTAAATCACATTTATTAGAACAATGTCCATGTTTGACCAGTTAAAAACGCTGTCAATCAATAAACTTTGATACAAGTATCTGCACACTCCCAGGAAAATATCCTTATTATTGTTATGTAATTTCCAATGGCAAATTAATATTTAAAATTCAATGCTGTGATTTTGGCTAGTTTTTAGGTAAATCCCTGTATCGATGCATTTGCTTAACGTCATCTATGCAAATGACAAAACACAACTTTACACTCAAGTCTTTTTTTTCCCTATAAAACATGAAAAGTTAAAACACTGTTTTAGGCTGAAGTGTCACATCATTGGTCCCTGGTTAGTGATGTCATGGAACGAACAATTCCTTTGGCGTTTGCACAGAGTGTGTATAAAAGGTATTGACTGGTCACAATGGATTCCGTTTCCATCTTTCATAAAAATTTCCTCAACACCACGATTTCAATCTGCAAAAGTTTTGAAACTCTGTGGAAAAAATGATTTGTCATTGAGAGGGGAAACTTTGTTCAAGATTATTTTGTGCTATAAAAATTTGTCTGACTGGATTTAGTGCCATTTTAATACCTTTTTTTTAATACTTAAACTACTGAATGTATAAATAATTTAAGATGACACATTGTAGAAAAAGCGACACCTGCTGGGTCTTCAGCTGCTGCAGCTCATCTGCTTCATGGTTGGAGGTACATTACATAACAAGGTTTTTTTGTTTGTTTTACAACCACAGACTGGTTTATTTTAAAGAGTATCTTCACCTTTTTATGGTCTGCTCATAATCTTGATGAAATGAAACAATAAGATGACAAGGAAGAAAAAAGAACTTAGACCAGACATGGGCAAACTAAGGCCCGGGGGCCAGATGTGGCCCATTGAGCTTTTTAATG
Source organism: Paraplagusia blochii (assembly GCA_016785265.1). Lineage (NCBI taxonomy): Eukaryota > Metazoa > Chordata > Actinopteri > Pleuronectiformes > Cynoglossidae > Paraplagusia > Paraplagusia blochii. The sequence continues at coordinate 13,563 of JAFBJS010055196.1, read as the reverse complement.
CGGCCCGTCATTCTTGTCCAAATTTAATAATTTATTTATGTTATCATTATGCTTTTGCCTTTTCCCTGCAATAATGCATTTACCCAGTAGATGACATCATAAAGGGTATTAGAAATGTAGGATTTTAGGTTTTATACATGACCATTTATCTTAGTTTAAATGAATGATCCATCTTTCTGCTCTGGACTCGGCCCCCGTGGCCAATTCTAGTACCAATTGTGGCCCACGAGTCCATGCCTGATTTAGACACACGTCGGGGAATCAATTCAATCGGGGAATCAACAAGTGCCTGGTTTTATGCAGGATGTAGAAACCGCCTCTAGGAACTTCTTTAAATCCTAGTCCCATCTGCTGTTTTCTCAACAAAGACATTTGTCTTCTCCATGACAAGAACCATGAGGCACAAAAGACATTATTCACTATGACAACTTTTTTCTGTGCAACCAGTCACGTCGCATTGGTCTGTGGCTCAGTGGTTTGGGACATTTGTCCTTGACTACAGGATGTTTACCTGCCTGAATCCATTGACTTATTGGAATTTAATGAGCTTATTAGAATTTCACATTTATATCTTTGTGTTTGTGTCGGTTTATTTTTTTACTCTGCTCTGTCCTGTTCATTGGCCCATTATGTATTAGTGCAATTTGGTTTACATTCCATTTTAGTCCGTTTTTGTGCCCTGTTTCCCTCGGTTCACCTCAGAAGTCCTGGTTGTTTTACATTCTCATCTTGAACCACTTTCCCCCCGACTTAGACCATCATTCACAGGCACTTTTAAAATCAGCAGGTGGCTAACTGCTGTTTCAATCCCTCCCCCGCGGCCCCACTTATCAACTCATAGCTCTGTGTCACACAATATTATCAGGACAGTCCATCATGGTTATACATGTTTCTTCAGAGAGCTCCTGGTCCAATGAGAACTCCTGGTGGATGTCTTCTTGTCATTACCTCCTCTCCCCATGGTCTTCCTCCACCCATGCTACGATCTTACCCTCCCAGCCAGGTACCACTGCCCCATCATGGAACACCTGAACGACCAAAATATTATTTTTATTGTTAACTCATTGAAATTACATTTAACTAGTGAAAAATAAAGCTGTTATTTTCGTAGGAAATCAAAAACTTGACACTGGTGATGTCGCTCTTACCTCTTCTTTTACTGTACCAAACTCTGGATCCAGGGCCTTGAAGTGGTACCTAAAACTACCTTGCCGGTCCACTGCCACCTTAAAGTCTCGTAACGTCACTTCACCCAGCCTGTAAACAACACACAGGACAGTTTATGACGCGCAACAGACAAGATAACCTCCAGTGAAACGATAGCAATGTATGTATGGAATATATAATTGGGAATAGACGACACTTTGGATTGGAATCGGTTTAATATGTTCAAGATGTCCTGAAGAGGGATGCTCCAAGTTGCCCTATTCCTATCGGAAATGGACAGGATAATGTTGATTAATGCGATAACTGGTTCAGACAATTTTCTCTAATAGAAATTACATATATCATACATATAAATCTGTGTGAGCCTTCCTTGCTTAAAAACAAGGGATGTCCGATGTTAGCTCATGTGAATATTTGATTTTGCCAATATTGTGCGAACAATGGGCGATATGATCCTTACACCCAAAACCACAGGCGTAGCCACAGGTGGGCCCGGGTGGGCCTGGGCCGCCCCATCCAATGAGAGTGATCAAACTTGGCTATAATACTTTGGGGTTGGCCCCCCACTAATTTGTTCGGGGCCCACCCATTTGTTCGGGGTTTACCCACAGAGGTAAACATCTCATAACCCTATATGTGATTCCAGCAAAGTTGGCAAAACCCTGGCATTTCGTTATTAGATTTTCATTATCGGTAAAAAAGCTATAAAATTTACATATACATATTAATAATTCACATATTGATGCTAATATTGGATCAATAATATCTGCTTGCCAATATTATTGAGGATCCCTATAAAAAAACGTTAATTTACATGAAGTCAATTGCTTTGTGAAGCAACAAATCAAATCACTGTTGTGTCCTCTGTTGGACAAACCAGACACTCTAAACTGTGAAGTGTATGGACTCAGGTGGCAAAGACTGAGCAGATAACCAGTTAGTGTGTTTTTCTTAAAGATCTACAAGCCTGACCTTCAGTTGAAAAAAACTAACTAATTAAACAACCCTCCAAATTAAACACCAATGATCCTAAAGTAAATCAGTAAGTCTTGTTGATGCTCGCTGTATCGATGTATGTAAATTAAAAAACATTTATGAATCATCGGTTTTACCTTTTGGGGATGTTAATCAGAAAAGGAGTCAGAGAGCGATCAGTGAAGTAAAGGACTTTTGTTGAGACAGCTGTGTCCAAACCTGGACTGCTGTGTGAGTGCGCCATTTCTGTAAAAAAAGAAATCACAGATTTTTTACAACCATGTTCTACAGCCAGTAAATGTCCAGCCCTGAAACTAATCATCACACGCAGGTCTCACAAGCAGAGCTGAGCTGATGCAGACAATGACAAATCCTGACCAAACAAAAGAATTGTTGTCTCACTTGAGCTTGGTGGCCAGGAGTCTCGCTCGGTCGAGTCTGCTCTGCGCCCTGGTGATTTAAATTCCTCCTATGACCAGACAAGATAATCACATTAAAGTGTCTCAATGTGAAGGTCGTGTACTCGACAGCCGTGGCTGCGAGACGTGACTCTTTACCCCTCTGTCCTGTCTGCGTTGCGTTTCCAGGGTGTGCAACCGGTCAACCAGACTGGACACGCCCTGCTCTAGAGTGTCCAGTGTGTGGTGTTGGGGATCGTGGCCCGAAAAACCATCCCTTAGACTGCGGAGTGCTTCCCTGACCAGTTGAAGCTCTTCACCCTGAGAAACAAAAAGAATTAGAATTGAGAAAATCTCCTCTTCGAGGATTTTTGTCTTCTTTCAGGAATCACATACTCTGGACGGTTCTGGTCCAGTTTACTGAAATCAACAACAAGTCAAGATCTTGTGCTTTTTACCCGTGCAAGTCTGAGTTCATGCGTCTTCTGTTGCCCGTCTTCGAGTTTTGGTTGTTGTTGCTGTTGTGTTCGCTCCTTCCTCCCACGCTGCTAATTTCCCCAGGAAAGATAAAGGCCGTGAGTCTGTCTACGTCTGTGTGTGTCTCAGCAGTGCAGCGGTGTGTAAATAATACAATACAATACCTCATATTCACTCAGTAATTTGTGCTGTTCTCCCAACTTCTGGTGGAGCTCAGCCTACAAACAGAAAGATGTCAGCGTGAAATGTGAGCCTGCTGAATTTCTCCACTCGCATTCACTTGCAGCCAATGGGCCGAGCAGAGCTTTATGTCAAATGGAAATCATCGCTGGTCTCACATTTTCCCCCTCCAGCTGTTCTTTGGCCATGCTGCACCGGAGAAGCTCCTGTTTCAGCTGCAAAACGGCGTCCTCCTGCACCGCCAGACGCCGCTGAAGAGCATCCTAATGAGAAGATCAAAGTAACATGCGGTGAAGGACGGATTAGAATTGCTGTCTTACCCCTGGACCCCATCTGGATGGGGAAATCAAAAATGGATGATGTGATTGAAAAAACAGAGCCCAGAGCTGGACTGTCCAGCACAGGAGCAAAGGCCAGTGGATTTCATCCTTTGGATCTACATTAACTTGCTTTTAGTGTTTGTTGATATTTGCTACAATCACACAAAATGTTGAACGGCGTCCACAGAATGTTAACAGAATCCTACCAGCTTCAGCAGACTGACAGTAAAGACATGGTCAAAGACTTAATTCCCTGGTTATAATCTCAGCAGCTGAGACAACATTATATTACTTTATAATGAAATACATTTAGCAGAAACTTTTTTCCAAAGTGACTCACAATTTTGTAAATCAAGAGACTAATTCATACCTAGGAGCCAACTATGAAAAATGTGTTAAAATGATGAGCAAGATCACTGGTGTCAAACCCCCGGCACAGGAGCCACTTTGGGCCTGTAGACCTCCCACGTCAGATCTACACTTAGACGACAATATTCGTTCTAATAGACAATTGATTGAATTTTATTCTTATTTATTTCAATTTCTATACAAAATTAAAAACGCTAGATAGTTATTTAGCACAATGAGATGTCTGATCTAAATGTTAGCCAAACTGAGCAATAATAATAATAATAATAATAATAACAATAATATTAATAATAACAATAACAACAATAGATTTTTGCATAAGTTCTAATTGCTTGAACAATAAAATGTTTTTCAGAAATTAACTTTTATAAACTGGAAATAAAAATCAAGATGAATCTTAGTGATTTTATACAGATACAAATATAACAACTCTCCTTTTGTTGTTTCATTAAATTAATAATTTTAACCCTTCAATTCATAGTGTTGCTCTGAGGCAACAAACCACATTTTCAGGATCCACACCGGCTCATAGTGCTACCAGGAAGACATCTGCCCAATCACATGTTAGGTTTGAAGATGGTTAGACTTTCATCTGAGGACAGGGAGTCCCTTTTCTGCCAGCTGCACTACTTGAGATTAGAAGGAGAAGGAGAGATGGGATTGCAAGCTGGAGAAAAGCATCGTCCAAAGTACTGCTGTGGAGCCGGAATATAACAAGATAATCCACCTGGGTGGAGTGGAGCTGCTCGACTCACTGATTGCACTCTACTGCAACACACTTAGATCAAAGAAGTTGTAGCCCTGGCTGGTGTTCCCCTTCCATGAGATGGACATCGCTACCACCTGGCTAGTCCACAGAAGGTCTTGCTTTACGAGAGAAACACCAAATGAGGCTCCATGCCAGGCATGGGCAAACATTCAGACTCACGGGCCACAATGGTCCTAAAAGTCGACTCAGGGGTCAAGAACAAGAGCATTCATGTGAACCAAAATAAATGACATAGAGAAGCTTAAATGCTGATATGCGCTTGGCTTTCTCTACGCCATCTATATGTAAAATATGGGCATTGCAGAAAAAAGGGCGACATATAATCACAATATAAGACAATTTCATAATTTAGTGTTTTTGCGGCCCAGATAACAAAGCCAAAACGGGGCTCCATTTGGTCCCCGGGCCTTACTTTGCCCATGTCTGCTCTATACCTTCAGGTCTTACATAGCGGAGGGTCTCTGCCTCTGCATGTGTGTAAGATCCCAGAGAAGAAAAGAGGTTGTCCCACCGAGTCGATTGTTGGATCATGTGAGGAGAAGAGGAAGAATGGATGTATAGCTTCCATTCCAGTCCAAGAAGAACATCAGGATCAAACAGTCCACTTCATAAAGAACGGAGCAGGACTTTCTCAGGGTGCGATGTTAGCTTCATCCCAACCTCACCTGATTTTGGTTTAAATTTGTTGTTTAATTGCTCTATAAATTCCTGTTTGTTGTCTTTGTAAGGAACAATCCAATTTCTGTGTGACTCGGGGGTTAAATATCATGATTATTAAGAACCAGCCTCTCACACTGGTTCTTAGGGTGAAGGGTGAAATAGGGTGAAATTTTTTCCACCAAAAATTTCAAAGTCATGCAGTAGAGGGTTGATTATTAAATCATGAAATCGTGAATCGATCAAACCCCCCCTTTGTTGTTTTCTTCAGTCTTTGTAAACTGTCTTCCCTGTTAGTGAGATTCTCTTCGGAGAGACTACAGTGCAGCATGTGATCTAAACACTGCTGTACTCCAGTTTATATAAAAAGAACATTTTTTTTTTTTGTTGTTGCACACAAGGGATGAAATTAGAGGAGCAGACTCACCTTGATGGCTTGAATCTGGCGTGCCTCCTGTTTGTGTCTTAGAAGTTCCCTCTAAAAGTAACAAAGACGAGCAGTGAACGAGAGTTGTCTCGCCCCTAAATAAAGTCCTCGTTATATTTACTTATTGTACCTTGAGATCAAGAGCTTCCTCTGTGCTTTGGTCCAACCTGCTGCGGATTAGAACCTTCAGAGTGGAATAGGAATGAGACGGATTATCATTGTTAAAAGAGAGGAATACAGATGCACAAAGAGAAGACGAGTCTTGTGACAGCAAGCTGGGAGATTAGAGCGATCTGTGTGGAGACGTACTTGAAGCCTCCAAACCTGGAGACCACAGAAGGCCCGACACTGACACTTCCCACACATACTGATTTGGAAACAGGGAAGCAGACGAGTATTGTTTTGTCAAGTTAACAAGGAGGACAGGACATCGTACCAGCTGTTGTTCAGGGTTAGCTCTGTTATCCCCAAAGCTCACAGATCTGTCCTGGTCCTCCTCGGGGAGGGAGCCGTGCAGCAGGAGAGCCTGAGGAGGTAAGACAAGGAACAGACAACGTTACAGGTTCATCTACTTGAAGCTGCCAGGAACAGATGGTCAGTCATTTGTGTCAGGGACGGCTCAATTCCGTGCAACTTGGAGTATCTGCTGATACTAACACAGATCTGACCACATTTTTCTCCTTAAACAAGCAGCAGGCTGACATTTCTGAGGTGATAGTGTCCCTGTTTATAACATAAATAAATGTTAATGTTATAAATGTCAATAATGTTAAGTTGCTCTTTTGGGTTGAAGTCTTTATTTCATTGTTTGATCTTGAAATTTCCTTCGTTTTTATTGTTTCTGCCTCTAGTTAATCTCCAAAAAAACGCAAGAAATTTCATCATCACAATGTTGAACTGTTGTCATTTAACGTTCATCCCATTTTTATTATGTTCTACTTCCTTATTGTCACTGTCTTCTGTAAGCAAAAAGCAGCAGTGGAGGAGGAAAAAAAAAAAAAGATTTTTGTCAACAGGAAGAACTCCCCAGGAGACCTGGACTCAGGCTGTGGAGCCATCTGCCCTCGACAGTAAGGAGGGGGAAGATTAGTGGGTAAACAATATGTACCGTAAATACAGTGTAATAGGACAGTTAAAATGGGAACAGTATCAACAAAATCAGTTTTCTCTACCTTATATGTTTACCTTATAGCAGTGCTTCTCAATTATTTTCTGTTACGCCCCCGCCCAGCAAGATGAAAGCAATTCATCCCCCCACCACCACCACCGACTCTCCGCCGCAACTATAAATAATATCATTTGTCTATAAAATAGTTCTAGCTACACCTCTGCATAACATCGTATCCTTGTTAACATAAAGAAACAAAAAAAAGAGATATAGTTCAACTTACAAGGATGTGCAATTACACTTTATTGTAGTACGGCGAAAAAAAAAAAAGGATGTTCCCCAGGGTCACACGCGCCCCCCCCAGGGGGGCCCGCCCCACAATTTGAGAAGCACTGCCTTATAGTTACACATTGCTATGCATTGGTGTTGTACATAGATATTAAAGGTGCATGATTCTGAAGACTTCAAGATTCGATCCTGCCAAAATCTTTGAATTTTTGAATTCAAAAATTATTTTTTCCTTATAAAAAACATCAAACAACCCTCGATATATATATGCGCATATATATGTATATATATATATTTAAATATATATTTAAATATATTTTAAATGCTGTACTACAAAAGCAAACTCATGTAGAACATAAACAACTCTCTCTTAACACTCTTTCTGATGGAACACCTGTCCCAACTATAATTGTTATACAGTTTGTTACAGCTATTATAGGGTTAATGGTTCAGTAGTTGGGGGTCGTGGCCGGAGAGCTGTGTTTGGGAGAGAGTGAAGTTTTAACAAGTGTTATTTGTTATTTTGTTAAAGTAGGGAGACATTTGTCTGGTCTGTGGCAGTGACCTCACTGTACGTAACGGACGTACACGATGCTCTTACGGGTGATTTGTTCACCGCTGATGGATCTATGCTGTGTATATACATCAAACTCCGTCACGAACCAACCTGGAGTCGGAACACCATCCTCCTGGCCTCCTGCATCTCTTTCT
>JAFBJS010055195.1:4542-21712 GCA_016785265.1 Paraplagusia blochii | reverse complement strand
TCGTTGTGCAACGACGACCTAGTCCCCAGAGCAGTCAACGCGGAGCAGGTAATCTTATCAGCCACAGGGTGTCTTAAATGTTTGATTAAAGTGTTCGCTTTCATTGACCTCTTCTATATGCCTAGGATCCTGGGGACTTTAGTTGGACCAATAATGGAGGACGAGGAACCTGACTCATCAACGCTGACAGGAGACTGCATCAGGATCCTTGACCGGGTTGTATATTTTCCTTCTTGAGCTCCATGCTGATACATTAAACTTGTAAATACTATTCAAAGTGTTTGACTTGAATTTGAGGCTTTTTGAAGATGTTTTAAAATTAATTTCATGCCACATGTTTAGAATGTTAGTCTTCACTATATTAATGGAATTCACCGGTTCTGCGCAACTGACACTATTTGGTGTTGAATAGTCTGAAATATCATAGTATATTAACTTTAGCTCTGGTTTTGTCTCTGTCTGCCAAGTCCATTTCCTAGTAAAGACATGTCTGTCCTTCTGAGACATTTAGACGTGGTGTTGGGAGGCCTCCCAGCAGAGGAGTTAAATCCTCTGTTTAAGTCGTTTTACTGTTTACCTGTAGGGAAAGCTCACTAAAATATAAATGTGCAGTGGTGATCTGGTAGGGATGTAATAGTTTGCGCGTTTAGTGTCTTTAATAGGGAATTTACTTGGCAAAGAGACAATTTAAGGCTTGATTTAGGTTGAATGTGTATTTACAACTAAATGGAAGTTATTGTAAGCTAATCCCATTAAAATCTAAGACCTGACAGAACCTTAACCTATTATAATCAGTATAGGTGGGTGGTGCACAGACAGGTGGTGTCAGCTTCACATTGTCTTGTCCTCCTTGACTCTGTTATCTCTGTGTCCTCCCCTAGGTTGGAGTTGGATCATCCACCCTAGGACGAACATCACTGAAAAGATAAGTTGGTCTTTCTCTGAGAATTTGTTTGTTCTGTTGCTGTTTACTCATTATTTTTCTCCATAGACCTGAGACTGGAAGATGCCGCATTCTGGACTGGCCAGGAAATGGACTTCCTGAAGAACACCATTAAAAGATGAGTTTGTTCAAGTTTTGTTCCACATTTAGGAATCACCTAGCATTACATTAATGTGATGAGCAGTGTCAGCCTGTCTGTTGCCCACACTCACCAAAGGATAGTGATACATTTGTTTGCAATAGACACTGCATTGAGTAAATATCACCTTGTACTTTAGTTTCAAAGTAGTATCCTTGCATTACTCTTACAGTAGTTATTGTTCCATACAGATTTTGTCCCATAGTGTTGTATTTGGTTTGTCTTCAGTTACTAATTTGTCTTTTACACTGTTTACACCTAATGTTAATTAGATGCTTAAAACACTAACCTCCACATGGCAATTGGAATTCATCAGGTTTGTCTGAAATATGGAATAGTTTTGACTTTTAGCTCTGGTTTGTCTCTGTCTGCCAAGTCCATTTCCTAGTAAAGACATGTTTGTCCTGAGACATTTAGACGTGGTGTTGGGAGGCCTCCCAGCAGAGGAGTTAAATCCTCTGTTAAAGTCGTTTTTACTGTTCACCTGCAGGGATAGTGTTTTAAAATTATAAATATGCACAGTTGTAATCTGGTAGGGACATGGAATAAATTGCGCGTTTAGGGTCTTTAATAGGAAATGTTCTTGGCAAAGAGACAATCCAAGACTTTGGTTAGATACATTTTAACATTTAGCTACTAATTCATGTCCCCCTGTCCACAGACGGGTGGTGTGGACATTACCCAGGCTGCACTGTTTGAATTTGTTTTTTTCTGTATCTGTATTTAGTTAATCTAAATTTTAATTTGTGGCACTTTTTCCTTTCTCTTTTAGGGAACATTTGTGAAGGAGATGCTGCATCCATCCCATCATGGCTAACCCCTTCTGACAGACTTGAAGTTTGCTCTAAACCTCTGTGGTGAAATTGTTGTCTAGAAAACTTATTTGTCTCCATGTGTAGGCCTTGTCTCCTGGCCAGAGGACCCTGACTCCCCAGAGCTGATGGTGGGGTTTTCTATTTCTTTAAGGTTGACCATTTGATTTATGAACCATGACATTTCATGTTGATATTGATACTAAATTTCAGAGTTGAACTGGATCAACTCATGTTTTTTTTTCTACAAAAAATCCAGTCATTAATTCCTTCTGTGATACCGTGGAGACAGTCTCCAAAAGCAGATCTGGATCCCTCTGCTTTTGTGGCCTGGTCCATTCGTGGTACATCAGTATAATGAACTTGTGGTTTATGATTAAGGGTTTTAGTCTCAACAAGGACTAGACATGAGATGTCATGATGGTTCAGTTTTTGGTTGAACCGTTTGGTGTAGAGGTCCATGGTCATGTGTTGTCACCTGTTCAGGTAGTGGTCTCCAGGGGTATGGCCAACTAGTGGTTGGCCTGCCAGCTTCCTTAGACTTTGTTTTGTTTGACTGACCTTTTTGTCTTTGTTCATTTCTAAATAAACTGTTAAATTACACATGGTTGCACTGTTTTTACTTCACTTCTCATTTGGATGGTTAATGTTTTATTCCAGAAACTAGACACTGACCAACTGTTGTAGATGTTTCTCCACATTTACAATGTGTTGTGGTCAAACAATTCCCTGTTTGTGCTTTTATAGAACAGAAAACATGGGTATAATCGTGGACTTCATCTAAGTATTGGCCCTTAAATTGTACAGGTTTGGACTGATAGTGACGCCTCATTTGAGTCATTGTTTTGGATTTTCCATGTGTTTAGGACGGGGAAGACGCATGTTTAGAATGGAGAAGATTTTCTAATGCTTAGAAAACAGAATCTTACAGCAAGTGGTCAATTTCATCATGCTTTTATTTGTACGGCTTCAAGTTTGCCATGTATTTGAAATATATCAAGTGTCCCCTTTTAGTAGTTTGTTTCTGTTATTTGTATCAGTTGGGAATTTATATTTCTTGACTGCATTTCCTGTATAGTTGATACTTGTTGACATTAATGGTGTGGTACGTGACTTTCTGTGTTGTCATGGTTGTTTTGTCAGATGGTTTTTGTCAGAAGTTGCACAGGCTGCTGTGGTTTGTTATGCATGTGGAGATTTCCATATCTAGTTTTTCCCTAGTTTTGATTCAATTCTTTTCCACAGTCAATGTTGCCTTATGCTTCTATTTTTGAAAGGTTGAATCAAATTTAAATAATAGCAGCGTTGAACAATCTTAACAGTGTTGTATAGCCTCAATCATCTTGTGTCTGCAGATTTCTTATCAATCACCCTTTAATATGCAGTTTATTTTTAAACAAGGGACTTTGGAAAATCGTGGGACCAGCAGCAGTACAGCACAGAACAAAGGATAATTTCAATAAAGTACAGTAGATGCAGACGAGAGAAAATATTTAAAATTTTAATATATTTAAGTATTAAGTGCATTCTAAATGATTATTATTAGTATATAGATACTTCATATGCCCAGACCCACGTATATCCTTCACATATATGAAATGCATTTATGAAAGTATGTAATATGTTTATATATTTAATCGCATGTGCATTGTGTAGCATATACAGTATATATAAATAAACAGTAACATATTCTTAGAGCAAAATTATCAAGAATATAATGAACTTACATAATATATAAGTTATATATTATACACGGCTGTTCATATATAATGAACAGCCGTGTGAGTCCAGATTGTGATTTATTGCAATATTATATAAGCCAATAAAATCAAATGTTTATTTTTAATGAAATAAAACGCACTAATGCAACACACGGACGGGATGGGCATCCTTTTAACGCTGTGTATATTTGGACCTCCCAAAACAGCTTATTGGTAGCCATGATGATGATGAACACACCCAGCTCTGAGCACATTTCATCAGCACAGTCAGCCTCCAATAACAATTAAAATATATATATATAAAACATATCAGAGTCAGACGAGGTGGCAGACAGTGGCAATGACAATGGCATTGTACTGATGCGCCCTCTCTCTCCCTCTTTGTTTCTCTAGGTCTCTCTCCCCATCCTGCTGCGTTTGGCCTTTGAACCCATTGTTGTGTCGCGGGTGACGTCAGTGCCGTGTGCGGTAGACGGAGCGGCGTGTGCGCCTGGCGAGACAAAGGCGGCGGACCGACCCGGGTCAGGCAGCAGAAGCAGCGGCGGAATACTCAGAGTACTGTTGTTTTCACTGGGGGGAAAACCTCTAACCGAGCTCTCCAGCCATGCCCTCCTGGACAAGCACCACGCCGAGGCGCCAGTGGTGACACTCCCGGCAGTTAGGACCGAGTCTTATCGCGGAGGGAAAACAACAACATTGCCGTGTTTTATTAGACGCCTTTTCCTCCTAACGCCCCCCTCGAACTGGAGCTAGGAGGCTAACCCAGTTAGCTCATTTCAGAAACAGAAGCAGCAGCAGCACTGGTCTCCTCCTGCTCCTCCTCCTTCTCCTGCTGCTCCTCTCTCTCTTTCTTTCTCTTGCTTCTCATCTTTCCCTCCAGAGCTGGACACCGGTGGAAGACAGGAGCTCTCCGGCAAGACAAAGTGAGTTTGAGAGGGTTTCGCCGCTGGTCGGGTTATAGAGACAGAAAGCCGCTTCATCACCCTGTGTGTCTGTGTGTGATAGACTGGAAGTTAGTGTGTGTAGCTAACAGTTAGCCTGGGCTGCTCCCAAACAAAGGGTCGGCAACGTGACTGTGAGTGTGTGCTCTTAGCCTGTTAGCTCACATTTAACCGTTGAAGCTACCAGTATATTTGTGTCAGTACTTTATTAAAGGTGCCGGTGACTGAGGGAGAGCCCGGGAAAATGTCAGGTGGAAGGCAGCCCGGTGTTTTTCATTGTTGTTGTCGGGAAATGTGTTTTGTTGAAGCGGATGTGCTTTTTCCAGTGAGCAGCAGACCCTGGATCAGTTGTCAGACAAGAAGAAGCAACAACAGACAAAGCGAGGCGCACAGACCTACAGTCTGCTGCTGTTTATGAATGATCACCGCCTTCACTCTAGCCTTAAACATTAACTGACTTTGTTTTTCTTTATTTCCAGAAGGAGCGCTCACTCCTTACATCCCCCAGACATCCGTGATCTGATGTGAGATCCACAGACAGACACTATGCCTAGTCCTTTATTTCACCCCGAGATTATGGACCACGACGCGGTGATCAGCAGCCAGCACAATGGGGTCGCCCTGCCCCGAGAAACGGAGCAGGAGTCCCGGGATGAGGACCACCAAGAGGCGCTGCGTTTCGCCCTGGACCAGCTGTCACTCATGGCCCTGGAGAAAGTGGACTGTGGGGGCGGAGGAGGCGGCGGCGGGCTCAGCGACTCCCTGGATGGGACGCAGGGTCCGGGTTCTGAGAACTGCAACGGTGTGGGTGGAGGGGGCTACGTGGACCTGCAGATGCTGGATCATACCGGCGGGTCTCGGGACTCTCCTTCTTCCTGTTCTCCATCCCCGGAGTACTACGGCTCGGGCGGCTACCACATGAGCAACTCGCACACCATGCTCCACGGGGAACAAAGCTCCGTCCTCTGCAGCAGGAAGAGAAGTGTGAACATGACAGAGTGTGTACCAGTGCCCAGCTCCGAACATGTGGCCGAGATCGTGGGGAGACAAGGTAAGGGAGCCTCAGCCTTTGTCTCCTTGTTTGTTTATGTGCGAGGTTTAGATGCGGTTTGCTCGGGCACCATGCAGGAGCCTGCTGCTCCTTTGTTTGGGTGGCTCCTGGAAGAGGAGGAGAGGGAGGAGGCTCTGTGAACTTTGGGAGCAGCCCCAGCTCTAATGCTCTGTGTCTAAGATGGTTCTCCCCTCACTAGTTTTTGGTTTAATCTTCACAGAGCGATTTTCTGTGTCGGTACATGATCTTTTTGCCGTTGTGTAGACAATGCCTTGGCAGGGAGTGAGTGGGAGAGTGTGGATGTGGAGTATGAGAGGGAGGGGGAGGGGTGGGACAGGGTCAGACAAAGCGGCAGATTGTCGGGAGTCTGGACATGTCTAGCAGCCTGCGCCGAACAAAGGAAGTCAACCAAAACACGCCGTTTTTTAACACATTTCACAGCAAAACTAACGACTCCGATTACGCGCCTGATATTTTTATTCCACATTTCCTCAGACCCCGGTCTGGTTATTGTTGTGTTTTTTTTGTGTGCGGAGCTCGAACACAAACACGGGACTGGGCGGTGTTACCGCCCTGCACCCAGCTCTGTCTGCTGCCGATGCTGTAGCTGCTGTTGGCCGCAGAGCCGCAGCCTTTTACGCACACCTCACATTTTCAGCCTTATTATGGTCTGCACGAGATCCACACTTTAATTAAAGGTCTGCTCTCTGGCTGCGCTTCGGCCGCCTGTGCCGCGGCGGCGTTACGGCATTGTTCTCTTTGTTTGAAAAAGCCATGCTTTCTGCTTCCCAGAATGACATCACACTCCACGCGTCCCATTGGTCGCCGGGATTGAAGCGTCTGTATTTAAAGAAACAGCGCACACTGGCAGTCATCTGCTGTTGCTGCTGCTGCTGTTGGTTATGATGATGCTACTGAGTAGGGGATGAGCTAATGATCTGTCATCCAGGTTAGGTCATAACCTGGATTAGGGTCATCCAGGTTTCCATTATGTACAAGGTTCATATTGGTGACACCAAGGTAAAAAATATATTTAAAACAAATCACTATTTGAACTTTTTCCCCCCAATATCTAATTTTGCCAATATTGTATTATTGTATTTATACTACCGTTGGTTCCTAAAACTGACGTAAACGTCGCAGAACTCGTATTGATCTTACGATATGATCTGATTGTGCTAATCAGGCCTGATCTATACAAGAAAAACATTAGTCAAACTCATTACAACTTGGGAAATAAGTTAAATTAATAGTTTTTACATAATTGTTTATTTCTTTAAAAACACAGAAATGCCTTGTAAAGTTGTTTACATTTGTAGATCTAAAGGTCTAACATCATTACGTGACACGGGTAAGGTCGCGAATTAATAAAATACGCCTAAATTTTGCCGTGTTTACAGGAATCACACGGACGTCTGAGATGTTTACCTCATTTTTGGGGGGAAATGGCAACATATATTGGTATCGGTTGGTAAATCTCAATACTATTTGGACAATTACAGCAAAATCGGATGCAAACACACTACTGAACTCTTTCTCTTAAAGCAGAAATTGCCTTTACAACTAATGAATAAAAAGTCACACAGTCTCTCAGTTAGCTTGAGTAACTCTGACATACACTTATTTATTTGTGTTTACCTTAGTCCTTTGTATTGTGATGCTCCTTGGTCATTCATTACTGGCTCCTTGAGAGTCTTCAGACTTACACCCCAGCACTGTGATAAATACGTGTTGTTGGGCCTGTTTTATTGAGGTCCTGATTCAAGTTGTCATTTAAAGGCAGTGCTTTATTAAGCCAATAAACTCTGTTGTTTTATAGAGACATTGGTTTCTAATACATTCTCCATCCTGTTTATACCAGTGACAGAAAAGCTAAACAGAAACAATTGGGTCATAAACCGCAGCATCCATCACACTTACAGTTGGAACAAACCTTAATTTCATACAAAACAAACAGAATGAACATGGTCTGTTGTTTTTTTTCCACTGTCCCATAGTTATTGTTTAGTCAGAGATTAATTTGTGTCCATTGGAGTCTGTATTCAGTTAAATGAAACTAATGTTTATGTGGTTCTTTTTTCCTGATTTTTTTTAATTTTTTTTTTTTTATTTAGGCTGCAAGATCAAGGCCCTGCGTGCCAAGACAAACACCTACATAAAGACTCCAGTCAGAGGCGAGGATCCCGTTTTCATCGTAACAGGACGCAAGGAGGACGTTGAGATGGCCAAACGTGAGATTGTCTCAGCAGCCGAGCATTTCTCCATGATCAGGGCGTCACGCTGCAAAGCTGGAGGACCAGGAGGAGGAGGGTCTCTCCCTGGACCACCTCACTTACCTGGACAGACCACTATACAGGTAGAGAAAGTTCTGTGTTTTGGACCAGTGTTCCCCAACCTTTTTGCGCCATGAACCGGTTTAATGTCGTTGTCTTCACTGAGAAAATATTTCCTAATCAAATATAGTTGCATTATTGATGATGGAATCCTAGCCATTCTATTGGTCAGTTCTTTTGTTGGTATGGGTATGGATCATATTGAAAAAAATATCAAAAATTTACAGAAATATTGGCCAAAAGTCACCCTCTCCTTTAGTGGATCTGTATGTCTAAAGATCATGTAAAGAATTGTGTTCTATATTTGTTTAAACCCCTAGAGTTAAAATCTAACTTTGACTATAACATAACCAGAAGAAATTTTTAACCTGCTCTCTGTGTCTTAAACATGTAGGAATTCCTCACTTTAACTCCCTAACCCCTTTTCCATTTGGAATCTTGTAATAACTTGTAATAACTTCAACAACTATGTTGTCTTTGCAGGTGCGAGTGCCGTACAGAGTGGTGGGTTTAGTCGTCGGACCAAAGGGAGCGACTATCAAGCGCATTCAGCAGCAGACTCACACCTACATCGTGACCCCCAGTCGAGAGAAGGACCCCGTCTTCGAAGTGACCGGGATGCCGGAGAACGTGGACAGAGCCAGAGAGGAGATCGAGACCCACATCACCCTACGAACGGGTACCTTCGTAGACCTGCAGGGAGACAATGACTTTCACACCAACGGCACTGACGTCAGCCTGGAAGGCCTGGGTGCTCTGAGCGGAGGTCTGGGGGCATCTTTGTGGTCCAGGGCCAACAACCATCATTCCGCTCCTCCGCCTCCACCGCCCTCCTCTTCTCCCTCTCTCAACATGTCCATGCACCACTCCTCCAACCGGAAAATGTCCTCATCTGTCGCCTACCACGCGCACAACGGCGGGATGAACTCAGACAACTTCAACAGCAACACCCGGAAAGCCAACGAGGGCGGGAGTCCAACCAGTCCTTTCAGCACAGGCTCCAGCAGCGCCGGAGGAGGGTTCACGTTTGGAGGCGACTCCACCCCAGGACTGCCCTCCTCTGAGGAACTGGGCTTCGAGTTCAGTGCTTCCAACATATGGGCACCTTTCGTCAACGGCGGTGCGGGCAATAAGTCAGCAGGGTCAACACAGCAGCAACCCATGCGGCGCAACAGCAGCGGCCTAAGCGGCGGGGCCATCACCCCTCGATTGTCTCCTACTCTGCCTCAGGACACCTGCGTGGGACCCATGGATCACCCACTCGCCCGTCGTGCGCAAAGCGACCCCCTCAGCACTCTCTCCTGGCTCCAGTCCGGCAGCAACGGCGGCGGCTCCTTCTCCGGAGCCTCGAGCTCCAGCTCCGGCGGCTCCTCCACCGGGTACTCCTCCTGCTCGGCCTCCTCCCTGCCCGGCGGTTCCCCGACTGACTCGGAGGGCGGCGGCAGCGGCGTGGGCCTCAGCTCCGGGATCCTGAGTCGTCTGAAGAGCAACTCCGGCTCTGGGGTGGCAGGCCTGGTCAGCGTGGGCCCCGGCGTCAACAGGGACTGCTTTGTGTGTTTCGAGAGCGAGGTGACGGCAGCGCTGGTGCCCTGCGGTCACAACCTTTTCTGCATGGAGTGCGCGGGGCAGATCTGCCAGTCGGCTGAGCCCGAGTGCCCCGTCTGCCACACTCCCACCACACAGTGCATCCGCATCTTCTCCTAATGCTGCACAGGTGCTGGTGGAGGAAGGGTGTCCCCTGTGGGTGAGTGTGGCGATGGGGGAGAGAGGAAGATGAGTCGGCAGAGACAGTGGAAGGATTTATGTGCAAAACTTTGAGAAACACAACAACGGACAGTAATAAATACATTAATATAGATGACAATACTATAAGGATGTTGATTTATTATGATTAAAAATAACAGTAATAATGACTGACTTATTTTCAGAGTGAAGTTAATCGAAACTGCTCGACGAGACAGTTCAGGCTCAGACCGCCTCTGGCTGCTGAACCTGTGGAAGGAAACTAGTGTCTTATCTCTCTTCAGGCCTTCATTCTGACCCGGAGCAGCGGTCACTCTGACGAAGACGCTGCTCCGTCTCCGCATCTCTTCATTTTTGGCTTCTTTAAATTTCTGCCTGCCTTCTCTCGCTTCCGCTCTCTCTATATATCTCTCTCTCCGTCTCTCTCTCTTTCTCTGTCTTTCTATCGCAGCCTTGTTCTTCAGACTCTTTTGTATTTCAGATATTTTTCAATGAAGTTGTCACCGAGGCCTGCACTTTTCTACTCATTCTAATGTTTCCTGACGAGGACAAAACAAACAGTTTCAAGCGAAAAAAAAAACAAACAAACCCCTTTGTTTTTTTTTTTTTTGCTTCCGCCTCTGCTCTCGTTCACGCAGCCGTCGTGACACGAGGCGTTGGGGGATTGCTGTTTTTTCTTAGAAAAAAAATTGAGAAAAAAAATATTAATTTCTGTCAGCTCTACACTTTTACAACGGTTGGCACATAGTCAGGCACCTAGCATAACACCACACCCAGGGGACCTCTGTAGAGTCAATCTCTCTTTCTACTTTGCCACAGAAGAGAAAAATCAGCCATCCGTTCAAGCCAAATGAATGCTAATAATAGCTGTCTCGTTGTTCTCGATCAAACCTAACAATAACACGTCGAGAATTCGCTCCACATTGTGAATGTGGCCGCGCTGCGTTGATTAATGTGAATTGAGAAACACACGAATAGTGAGACTTGAGGAATGTGTCTGAGGTGTGTATGTTTGGGCTGCCTGACAATCGCTTATACATTTCTGGCCTCAACTTGACAGGACGTGGACTGTCCTGCTGTCCCTCTGTCATTTCACACCGCTGAAGACTTTTCTTCTGCCACATCTGGTCTGTTACACTAAGGTCGACTCCTTTTTTTTTTAGTCTTTATTCTTGACTCTGGACTGTGGGGTTTGGCCCGCAGACTTATTTTTGATCTCTAGGAGAAGACAGGGCTTTTCTGATGTCTCACGTGAATGTTTTTGTCCAGGTTGAGGAGAGGTGTCCACTCCTGCCCGAAGAAACAATAACAAGGGGCTGGATTTGAAGCATTTTTCATGCACTGTAACCATAGCCCTTCTTCTATTAAAAAAAAAAGAAAGGAAGAAAAAAAATATAAAACTAAAAAAGGAAAAAAAGACAAAAGAGACAGCTCTTACTGTTTTGTTACATTTTTTGGTCTTCCACCCCACTCCCACAGCCAAGCTGTATAAGGCACTCTCTCAGATGACACGCTGTCATAACCGTAGGACGCTGTACTCCTGGCCAAATGTAGTGCACTGTATGTTTAGTAGTTGTATTTTTTTTTTGATAGGTTTCTGTGTTACCATAGCATTACATCGTGAGCTGGTTGCGTCCTAATTTTTTTATTTTTTTAAATAATTTTTAACGATTTACTGCCTCCCATAGTGTTATCATTCTTTTCAGATGTTCTGTGCAGCATCGCTACGATGGTACACGGTCACCGTTGTTGGCCCTTTTTGGAACGCAGCTCATTGAATGAGTCAAGCCATGACAACAAAACATGTCAAAACCCCCGCAGCATGTTCTTAAGGGCTTCCTCCGACTGCACAGACTCATGATCACTTTGTTACAACTTATTAAATTTGTCTTTGATGGCAGCTAGTAGCGTAGGTCATCCAGGGCTTCCAGACTCTGTGTTCAAATCCCAGCAGCTGCTGAATGTGTCACACCACCTTATGGTTTGTGTTTTTGTTTTTTAACTTATTTATCACGAACAAACTCATCGCAGCCTGATCTGTGATTCTGCTCTGGCCATTTTTTTAAGACTCCAGTGCAGGATTTCTATACGTTATTTCACTCATTGTCAATGTGCTGCAGCGGATGTGAGACACTAATGTTATGAGGCTTTTACCAGGAGGTAGTATAGAGCGCTACTAGAAGCACAACACTGGGTTGATGCCCCAGTGCACTCTGTTCTTCAGAGGTTGGTGTTTGATCCTGTACATGCAAGGGTCGAAACCTCCTCCTGGTTTCGTCCGGGAGGATTAGGACGACGGTTTAGCAGCCTCTTCAGGATGGAAGTATGAAGGGAGGCCTTAGTGGTGGCAGAGCTGTGAGATCAGTAAAAGGTCGCATGCTAATGATATGGAAAAGGTTTCAGAGGAGAGGTGCTGTAGGCAGTGCAACTTCAATCAAGACAGCGGCGCAGTGTTTACTTGAGTTTCAGCAGGTGTGATCTGGTTCTGTTGGGAATAATGAAGGAGCAGACAGCAGCTGCAGCGGACGAGGAGTCAGAGCGCAGGTTGATACGGCACTCTGCAGAACAGGTTCTATTCTGTAGTGTAAAGAAGGAACATTTTCAGAGGGGGAACCCTTGACTTGTGCGAAAAGAATGAGCAGACGCTGCTGCGCTGCAAAGGTTCTTTTGTGTCCAGTCCGCAGGGTTCTGGACTGCGGAAGGGTTGGGGAGGTATCACGGCTGGGTGGGCCCGTGCACTGAAGGCATCAACCCTAGGGGCTGAGCTCAACCTACAGTGTCCCCGTGTGGACAATATCATGGTGCTTTTGTTGCAATCCCCTACTGAAATTTAATGACAAAGAAACCCTGTAGTCCAGTGAGAAAGAGCCATTATACCTGAGACAGAACCTCCCACGGTGCACGGCAGAACTTAACACCCCCTGCCCCCCGTCCTCATTCACGTGCGCCCTGGTCGGCCGTTCATCCACTCGGCCCCTGCGAGGTGTCGCTGAAAAGGATCATAGTCATGAATTTGCTGTGTGTGTGTCTATTGAGGCCACTTAGGAGGCGGCGTGTTAAAATAAAATGTATTTTCAGCCAGATGTGACCCTGGTGCTGCACTGGGACATTTTTCTGACCAGGAAAAAGAATGTTAGGATTAATGTACAGTAGTTCTAATTGTTTTCTCTTTAAAAAAAAAAAAAAGAAAGGTACCATTTTCTTCAGATTTGACTGCTGATGTTTTTATTTTGTTTTTTGTAACTTTTTTTAGCCAAACTTACTCCCTCCCCCATTTCCTTCTTTAAGGTTTGAAAACAGGGTTTCCTGAGGCATGCTTGCAAGTGACCTCTGACCATTTTTAGTGATTACGAGGGGGGATGCAAAGAGAGCCATGCCAGTCAGGGGGGGAGGCAGAATGACTTCCCCCCTGAAATCTCTGCTCTCCTGTTTTTATTTGTTTTGCTTTAATTGTATTTGTATGCAAAACCAAAATGTAAAACTTTGCAGACTTTTATGTTTTTAGTCCTGACCTGTGAGCGTTGTAGTGTGTATGGATGTGTATGGACGTGTGTTTGTGTGTGTGTAAATACCCTGAATACAATCATCAGGATCCTTTATTTTTTTTTTTTTTTGGAAGTGAAGCAGATACATTGAAGATAAGTGTAGTTTCTAAAGAACATGTATCATCCTTTGTAAGTTAACCATCTGCATGTCTTCAAGCCACCAGGCGTTAGCTAATAATAGTTTTTAAGATAAGAGGAAAAACAATTTTTACACATTTTATTTTTTACAATTTATTTGCTTACCTGAATATCCCAGACAATAATGTGACCCTTTTTTATTACTTCAAATGTATTTTTATTTTCCATTTTTTAAAATTTTCTTTATTTCCTTTGTACTACATATAGGCAATTTATAACAAAATGAAAAAAACTATTGAAGAAATTTTAAAATTGAAATATATTTTATTTGAAAGTTTATGGACCTTTTAACCGTGACCCGGGGAAATTGTATAATCATATAATTTGAGCTGACTTGACGGTTATGAGAAATGTATCAAGAGTTTTATTTTTTATGCTTCTTTAATAAAGTCGTGTTTTTGGGTTTCATTTTTTTACTGTAAGATAGAGAAACAGTGTGAGTCGTGTCTTTATTTCAGTGGCGGGAAATGTGTCGTCTTCGCCACACGGGGGCAGCAGAGACGCCTGTGAACTGTGCAGTTCAGATGTGTTTGTATTCAAATCTGTAAAACTGCAGGTAATTAACAGACAGTAAACCCTGGATTTGATATTTAAACTTGATACTGTTCCATTTCTTTGTTTAAAGTCTGTTATAAAGTTTTTAAATAAAAAAAATCCAGTTTTCTCTGTTTGCTTTCATTTATGCCCAAGGCCCAATGAAGTTATGAAGCTAACACTGTTAGTTTAGCCATCATGCAGACTAAATGTTCACAAGAAACGCCAAACTGTTGCTAATTTAAAGTGTATATATGGGTTCAGTTTTCTGACAAGAAGTTGTATTCCTGAAGACCAGGGTCTGTGTCCCTGTAGGCTTTGTACATTCGAGGACTGAAGGATTCTGTCCATTATAAAGTCTTAAAAACTGGGCATACTGAGTGGATTAAGCCAGAGACTGCTGGCCCTGCACCCTGGTCATGGACAAGTGGGTGAATGTCATAGATTACAACGTTTCAATAGGTTTTTGTGTCTAAACCCATATTTTACTGGTATGGTTGTGCAACACTAACCAAGCAGCTACATATTGGAGCCTCTTCAAGGCTGCATCACTACCAATGAGTGAAGCAGGCACGCGTCTCACTTGCTGGATACTTATTTGTCACACATGTGGTGCAGCGCTGTTCAAACGGGGATTTGAACCCATGTTCACAGGTATCCCTGTGTGAAGCATGATGACCAACGTTTCATTGGTTTTTATTTTAAGATTTGAACATTGTCTTTTCCTGGATATAAATGAATGAGCCCACCAGCTCATATGTATGGGACTTGATGGAGAAGGAAAAGTTTGAATCCCATCATTGAACTATAATTACAATAGTTTGCAACCATGACAAACAAGTTCCACACAGAATAAAATCAAATCGTTGTTTTTCTCCACATTTTCGGGCATACCATGCATTGGTTTCTACTCCCCCAAGCATGCGTTCTCATGCTTACACAGGTCTTGAACCCATGTACTCAGGTTACCCAAACTGTGTCACTATTATCGAGCTAAGCAGCCACACATCTTGCCTCCTGGAAAACTCCCATTAAGCATCAGAGTTGATGACATCTGGCGTATGACCAGGTTTAAAATATTATGCTTCAAAAGGGGTTTGCGATAAGTAGATCACAGATCCTTGTGAACTGTCAGAGCATGGGATCAAGTCCCATGCTGGACTTGGTTAAACTTTAAACGTTACATGTCACAACATTCATGACAAAATTCAAATTTCCAAGAAAGCTGAGTTTTAGGCTGCTGAGCTCAGTGGTTGAGACACAGTCTTGGAAACCTAAGGCTGTGGGATCAAATCCCAATTCAAATGTCATGCTTTGCAATTTTCTTGAGAGACACAAGTTCCTCAGAAAGTAAAACATGTTTCTCTGTAGCTCACTAGTAGAGAGACAAGTGCAGGATCAAATGACTTATTTTGCTCAATATAATGTTTTTTTACAAAATAGTTTGAGATACTAACAATTACTCTTTGCCTTCCCCACGTTAGACATCCTTCCTTCTGGGTATTTTATGGACCTTAGACTTGTGTCCACACTGTGGCGCTCTTCATTGGGGATACTCAACTTCTGGTTAGTGTTGTGTGGCATGAGCTCTCTTATTAAGACAGGTCTTGAACCCACATTCTCAGGTTCCCCAGTCTGTGTCACTATCATTGAGCTAAGCAGCCACTTGCTTTACTTTGTGGAAAACTCCTGTTTGACATCAAAGCTGATGAGAATCCAAGTATGACAAGGTTACCACTGAGCGACACATCAACATTTTTAGAGACAGACAAGTGCAGGATCAAATCCCTCATTTTACTTTATATAATGTTTTTACAAAATATTCATTCATTCATTCATTCATCTTCTTCTGCTGCTTGTCCGTTGCTGGGTCACAGGGGTGGCGCCAGGGGCAGCTGGCACTACCCAAATCACATTGCACCATATTGTGGGCCTTCCTGTGGGTGGTGAACCCACAAGAAGTGATGTGGGTTGGGACGGTCAAAACCTTCACTTTACTTTAAATAATATTTTTACAAAATAGTTTGAGATATTAAGAAGGTAATTACATTTCTTTGCCTTCCCCACATTGGATATCCTTCCTTCTGGATATTTCTGGACCTTACAGTTGTGTCCACACTGCAGCACTCTCCATTGGGATAATCAACTTTTGGTTAGGGTTCTGTGGCATGAGCTCTCTTATTCAGACGGGTCTTGAACCCACATTCTCAGGTTCCCCAGTCTGTGTCACTATCATTGAGCTAAACAGCCACTTGCTTTACTTTTTGGAAAACTCCTATTTGACATCAAAGCTGATGAAAAATCCAAGTATGATAAGGTTCAAATGTTGTGCATCACAAGGATCATGACAAATAAGAGTTAAACAGAGAGTGGAGCATGAGGCTGTTCAGCTCAGTGGGAGTGATGCAGACTGGGAAACATGAGCGCATGGGTTCAAATCCCACATCTTCTCGCCCGAACTTTAAATGTTATGGTGTTCAAGAGTCATGTGAAATACAAGTTTACCAGAGAGTCAACCATGTGGCTGCTTAGCTCAGTGGTAGTGATGCAGGCTTAGAAACCCTAGAGCATGGGATCGAATCCCTTGTCTTCTTGGCTGAATTTGTTATGTCATGGTGTTCAAGAGTCATGTGAAATAGAAGTTTACCAGAGAGTCAACCATGTGGCTGCTTAGCTCAGTGGTAGTGATGCAGGCTTAGAAACCTCAGAGTGTGGGATCAAATCCCACACTCTTTAAGATGTGTATAAGAGACAGCTGTCATATCAGTAATGGCACATTCAGACTTGGAGAGCTGTGAGCGAGGGTTCGATCCCCCATCTAAGCATGCTGAAAGATTTGACACAGACTTGACTGACGACCAAGACTAAAGGGCGGAACATAGGAGGTGGCAGGCAGTGGGTTCAGGGGAGGGGGGTGCAGGAGGAGGCAGGCAGTGGGGAGGTGAGAAAGGTGGGGCAGTGAGTGGGGCAGTGAGTGGGGCAGGAGGAGTCAGTGAGGAGGAGTCAGTTGCAGTGAGGAGGTTGCAGGATCAGTTAGGCACAGGAGTCAGGCAGTAGGGGAGGGGGCAGGAGGAGTCAGGGACCAGGGGGAGGAGGGTGCAGGAGGGCAGGCAGGAGGAGTCAGGCAGTAGTTACAGAAGAGGTGGGGTCAGGCAGTAAGGGTATAGGAGAGTGCAGGACAGCGCAGCAGAGTGAGGAGGAGGCAGGTGCAGGCAGAGTAGGGAGAGGAGGCGTCGGATGTCCTGAGGGCGGAAAGCTTCGTAACTTGGC
>JAFBJS010055194.1:18483-92248 GCA_016785265.1 Paraplagusia blochii | reverse complement strand
GTGATTGATTCCCATTAAATTACATTGAGGTTGAAATGTTTCCCATTAGTGAGTGAAGAAAGAAACTAAATTCACTGAGCTTTTCTTAAACAGACTCCAGATTCCAGTCCAGTCCATGACATACAACAAAACCTTTGTACAGCCCCGAACACAGCACACAAGAGTTTGCATGAAAATAATAAAAAAAAAAGCGGAATTATGATTGAATATGTTATAATTGCCTGCACAGTGAAGACAAGGTTAGCATTTCTTTGAAGCAGATAAAATTAACTGAACTTTTTAACTTGTTAAAGATGTTAAACGACAAACAAAATTGTGGTGTGTGTGAAGATTTAAAAAAAAAATTACAACCTAATGCTTAAAAAGACAGTTAAATACACTGCCATAATAATGGTTTTAGCATTACCAAGTTATCAAGTATTCTTCAATAGTTAAAAAAAAAAAATCACTGTGGTTTACCAGTGGAAAGAAACAGGGTGCTACCTGACGTGTCCGCCCGAGCGCCAGGGGCCCCGGTTGACCTTTGGGGACAGTGCTCTCTCCTCTATACACACAGAGCAAAGAAATAGGGCCTAGACCACACTGTTCAAGTAACAACTGGGATGTTAAACCATTTACAGAGTCCTCCGGGGAGGCCTCAAAAAGAAATAATAAGAGGAAAAAAGAAGGGAGGGAGGGTAAAAAAAAAAAATTAATGAAAAACACAGTGGACAACAGGGCCTGGAGAAGACGAAAGCACAACCAAAACTTGGAGGACCGGGTAATGTTTTAATTATTATTGCTAGATTTATACGTTCTATCGCAGAACTGTCAGGCTGCAGGTTTAGAGTTATGGGTGGGAACTGTTTAGGATGTACTTAGAGGAGGGTTTTATAGACAGCTCTTCAGTGTAAGTGGTGTGATGCACCAGGAGGATGTGAGCCTGCCTGTTATAATGGCCAGTTAAGTCATCAGTGCTATGCAATTAACATTTTGTGGTTTTCTTTTTTTCACATTAACAATTCAAAGATTCTTTTTTTAAAAATACAACGCTTCCCACTTTGGTCCCTTGAGTTTTCGATTGTGCTTTCTGTTCAGCCCTGCAGTGTAACCACCACTAAATATAATTCATTTACATGAAGAAGACACTTTTTTTGCCAGTCATGACATATATTAGTGGTTAGCTTTGCATGCTTTTAGTCTCAAGCCTAACAATTGTGACAATCCGTTCACTCATTAAATGTACATGAGCAGTGGTAAGAAATAAACAACTAGGTGAAAATTAGGAGCTAACTGAACATCTCAAAGATGCAAAGGTAAAAATAAAAGTCATCTCATGAAGATGAAGTGAGAAGTTCTCTGAATTATTTGGCTTCTAAATAAAACCTAACAATGACCTATATAGGTAGAAAGATCTGAGGGACAGTCTGAAAAGACAGGGTAGAGGGCGCCGTCATTACCTGCCATCCCAGCTGACAGCATGTGAACCTGGGTCGAGTCTGGCGCCAACACCCCATTCAGCTTCTCTTTGGCCGTGGAATAGGCAGCAAAGTAAATCGCTCTGCAGACACGGAGGAGAGGGTTAATAAGTGGGATAAATTTTTTAAAAAAAGGTAGAACACTGACTGTGGAGGAAACCAACAAATTGGTTTCATCTGTGGATGTTGTTGTTCGGCTGGACAAATGACATGTTTACACCAAAATACTATGATTGGTCGACTCATACATAAATACATTTTCTCGCCAATTATTGGGGCAGTGAAGGTATTTGGGGGAAAAGGCAGGAGGATAATAATAACATAAATGAATAACAAAATCTCATTTCAATTACATGTTTGTCAAGCTCAAAAAAAGAAGCCAAATGGGCAACATCTGGTCCCCGGGCCACTTAGATATGGAGCCATTTTGTACAGAAAAGCTAATAAATATCATTTTTTATTTATATTTGTTCCAAACTGACAAAATGTACCGAACTGGTGTTTGTTAAGTATTATATTTCATTAAGGATGCATGTATTTTGGGGACTTTTTTTTTTCTTGATCAAACAATACAATTTATTATAATGATATAATATAATGACAAAAGAATTTATATATATATATATATATATATATATATATATATATAGATAGATAGATAGATAGATAGATAGATAGAGTGAGAGAGAGAGACAGAGAGAGAGAGAGAGAGAAATCGTATTAAAATTAATCACAGATTAAACCAACATCGTGAATCAGACAGCTGAGGGAGAAAATATAACTAAAATGAAAAATATAAAGGTATCCTATGTGATCACAGACAACAGAGGACGAGAGGGACACAGCTGTCTGATCCTGCTCCGGCTCCTGCTGTTGCTGATTCATTCAGAGTGAAACTCCAGGCTGTTATGCAACTACATCCCGCCCAAGCTACGAAAGAACAAATCTGCTCAATTTCCGATGGGATTTGCTTCAGTAACCTTCACTGCGATGAATGAACATCAATTTGTATCTCATTAAAAAGTTGCAGAAGTCAACTACACATCAGATCCTTCTTACAGTTAAATAAAAACCCTATTACATACCTGGAAGGTGCCACACCTACAAGCGTCGGCCCCAATCCTCTGAACAGGGATCGAGCTCCTTCTCGCTGCAAGATTAACCTGTAAGGACAAATGTAAATGGAGTTCATTATTTGGCATTTAGCTTAATATAACTCAATGTTCGAAAACATGAATATTGTAAGGGAACAAAAAGTCCTCAGAGAGCGGGTCAGTAGGGGAAGAAGACAGGCTGTTTCTCCATGGCACAGTTCAGACAACATTTGGTTTGGCACATCTATTTGTGGCTATATTTAAATCTGATGAGACTGAATAGCCACGGTCCACAGCCATAAATTAAAAATCCTTTGACAATCGTCCAAGGTTTACAGAGATCACAGCCTAATATTAACACAGGGTCATCATCATCACACTGGAGGAGTCCAAGAGTATGACGTGTCCACTGCCTTGCTTCTGCTGGTAGTTAGGATCGGCATCATGACAACATCTGGGGATTTTTTTTTCCAATTCTTGTGTTCGCTTCCTGTCAGTATTAGTTCTCAGAAACAATCTGGTCAATGCTCTCAATTGCCAAAAAGAATGCCTTGCAGAAGCGTCAGTCGTCTCAGCGAAGCACGTCAATGGTCTTAGTTTAGCTCGTAGTCTTTTTTGAGCACGGAATACCGATCCAGCTGGGATACATAAAGAAATATTTCTGGCGCATTATATTTGGGTTAGCAATTTTATCTAAGAAAGACAGTATTGTCCCCTGTTCCAAAACATAGATTGCAGGCCAACATACACAGATCCAAAAATGGGAAGTTGGTCTTAACCTCAATGACCAATGAACCAACCTGGCCTGTGGTTTTTCCTCCTAATTTTAACCCTTCAACACTGCTCCTGTTTTGTAATTGCAACAGCAGAGTACAGTATTTGCACATGTCCCAAAGATAGGTGCAAAACCCAAAAACCTTTTTTTGCCAGAAAATACATCATAATTTGCTCATAATGGCACTTTTCATACTCCACAATTGGGATATGGACAAAGACTGAGGATTTGCAAGAAGTGCCTACATTGCAAAAAATGTCTAACGCAAGCATAGTGCAGTGGAAAATTACCCGGTAGAGCAGCTGCTGCCTGGGAGCGCTGTTTGACACATATCTGTCAGTCATGCCAACGCATAAAAACTAACCACACTGGATATTTATCTAGAACTCTGCGCCTTTTTGTGCCCAACACTAACAACAAAAAAATGAGCAGCCAATCCTACTTCCTCACATCTCATCCCATGTTTTGTTTAGAGTATAAATATTATATACTGACACCATGTGTGTTAGGAGAGATACTCAAAACGTATTAAAGAAAATGATTATTATTTGTCTTATATTGTTTGTATTCTCCTGTTGATCAACACTGAAAAAAAGAACTCCCTCCACACACTTTGCACAAACCATTAGTCATTATCATGAGGACATGGAATGACTCCTATTTGTGATTTGCAGTGTGTTAAATGTTTTAACCTCATGACATGAACAGAGAGGGGAAATGATTAAGTATTAGAACAGTAACCTAAACTACAGGTCACTAATTCCATTTGTTGCATAGACAGATTTTACTGGAGTCAACAGGGTCACATATTTGTTTACTGCTATTAGTTGAAGTTTATTTTGGAATCCAGCCGCCTATTGGAGTGGACAGTAGAGTGGGCCAGATTTGACCAGATGCAATTCAACCATAGAAAAGCAGCAGTTATCATTTGATATTCTACTAGCCTAGGCAGAACTTTATAGATTAGTTAAAGACACTATTTTGGTGTTTTAAAATACATTTATGAGAGTTATGGATGCAGTGAGGAAGGACATGGAGGAAGTCGAAGTTAGAACAGAGGACAGGGTGATTTGGAAAACATTGATTCACTGTGGCTACCCCTAAATAAGGGACAAGACAAAAGAAAAAGAAGAAGTACTGCTTACTTGAGACAGTGCAGAGGCCCTGGTGGAACAACACGGGCCACACTGGCTCCATTGACGGTGGACAGCTGGACTTGGGAGATGTAGAGGGTGATGGAGGACGACTGCAGTCGGGTTTTCACAACTTCTAAAGGACAGGTTAAAATGGCCCCAACTGTCCCTCCACATCTGCAATGGGAATGAGAAGTGAGTTCACACAAATATGTACACGGTCTGCATTATCACCTCTTCTTAAGACCTCCAGAATAAAGGCATGGATTATGAGTTCCAGGTCCCCTTTCATAAAGTAACACATTTGGTCCACTGACAATTCTATTCTTACTTGGGTTTGTTCTGCCAGCTCTCTTCACAAAGCCTCTGTTTACAACTGCGGTGCCCAAGCAGTAACATAATCTGTTTTTCCTTTAATTTTTTAAAGGATCTCGAAACGGCTGACCGACAAATGCCATTACCGAGTGTTGTGTTGGAGCAGTGAATGAGGTCTGGTCTCACCTGGGCAGCATCATGTTTCAGGGCTGCACTGATAACATACATAAGTCAAGGCTTTTGCAGTTGTCTGTTTAAACTCATGGTTTGCTAATAAAAATGGAACGAGTTCATTAAACCCAGGACAACAACATTAGGACGGCACGTGAAAAGAAGCACCAGAATAAACCTTATCAAAGAACCCAAAGAACCCTGCGGTCATCTGGTTTCGACCTTTACCTCTACTTCACGGAAAACACAAGCAACATGTAAACAAAACCTTGCTGTTCTTTTCCATTCACTCTCCTTACAGCTAAAAACAACTCAGGATACAGAGATTGCTGATATATTCATGCAATATATATTGTAGATATAATGCATGAATTACAAATATATTAGGAACGGCGGATGATTTTGAAGTTGGTTACTACTGCTCAAACCATGAACCACAACATTTTAGAAATACTCTTTCCATTTAGGTATGACTAAGTTTAAAGTGCAAGACAGCCTGGCAGTTAATGGCAAATTCTTGTAGCCGTGCACTCTTCATAGAACCTACAGATACTACGTCAGTGTGCTCATGGGCAGCAGCGGTGACCTATGGCCTACTTTCTGGGCTACACTGACTGCTGCAGAGTAGCAGTGTGGAGGAAGCTGCAGTCACACCGCCAACCATGATATTTGAGAAGGCCCCTCTATTTAGGCTAAGGTTTTTGGTTCTCACTCCATGTTATAATGCAGGGATCCCCATATTTCATTGTCAATGGTTCGGAAGTGATGATAAAAAAATTCAGTCTAAGTCAGAGGAGTCAGCTGTGTCAATAGACCATCGCTCAGATTTGGGTCAGCCTGTATTTATCAGACGTCAAAAATGTTTACAGTTAGCTGTGACTAACTAGCATGTCTGAAATGAACTCGGTGATACTTGTAGGGTCTGTTACTTGTGCGGTTTCAACAGTGAATACATAAGACAAGGTAAACAGTAACTTTCTCTTTAGAGTTGGGAGAATAATCCAACAAACAGATTTTTTAGAACAATCACTTTTGGTGCTGGCTTCTGTTTGATTGCAGAGTATTTTGCATCATAGGTTTGTTTCTGTAACAACAAGAGGACTTAAACATTTATATTTAGTTATAGAAAGAAAAAAAAAATAGTTTTTCCTGTGTAGATCTGTTATGCAGATTAACAGTAAATTCTGCCATCTCTAGAGGCTGCACGAGTTATTACTGGTTTCTTTTTTAAGACCAAACAAGCAACTACATGAAAAACAAGAAAATGTCTTTGGATTATCCCCTCGGTTCATATTGCAACTACCCTTATCTCTACATCCCCAAATCAATGTCTGGCTATAAGATCAACTTTACTTCAATAAAATAATAAATTCCACAATGACTCTTGTTTCATGTGAATTTCCTCAGCTTTTAATTTTTCCTGTCTGAGACATTGAGCATCTGACACTGGGCATCTGAGACAAGTTTATATGAAAGTGATATCCCACCTTTTTTATGAGACAATATGGAATTTTATATTTTATCTTCTTTATTATCTTTTAACTGATTTTTATGACTGTAACCTGTCATAACTCATTACTGTTTTAACAATATCTGTTATTATTTACTTTTACATTTTCAGTTTTCGATACTGAAATTATCATTTTTACCACGGATTAAAATTACTCAGGTGGAAGTCATTATGTCCCGGTTAATCTCAATGTGATTTCACCCATTTGTCCAGTAGTGTATGTTGTATATATAAAACACTCTCTCTTCAATCTACCTTAGCATGAAGGAAGCTACTTGACGACATCTATCAAGTTACAGTGAGACCACAACAACGAACCCGGAAATGAAGTTAACCTAAGATTAAAATTAGCGTATGGATATGCAATTTTTGGGAAAATGTCTCGTTTATGGTCTATAAATGAAATAAGAATTTAACTTGGAGGGTATTCTTTCATAACTAAGCATCTAAACCAACATTTACCTTGGACAATCGTGTCGCTACATGTCTTATTTTGAAACGTTAACAGGAAATGTCGCCTCTAA
Organism: Paraplagusia blochii; assembly: GCA_016785265.1. Taxonomy (NCBI): domain Eukaryota; kingdom Metazoa; phylum Chordata; class Actinopteri; order Pleuronectiformes; family Cynoglossidae; genus Paraplagusia; species Paraplagusia blochii. The sequence goes on along the minus strand of JAFBJS010055194.1, from coordinate 85,269 downwards.
CACAGCGTGCACGCGCTGTTTGAGTGCACGCGCCGTGTTTGAAAACGTTCTTTATTACAATTTGTGTATTCCAACCTCTCTGAAACTGTTTACGATAGAAACAGATGGTTGTAACCTTCAGAACCAACCGACATATGGCGTTCGTTGTTTGGCTTTACTCACCCTCCAGCGAACAAATTAACCAGTGTGTCCCTTTGGCTCATTCTTTAGCATTCTTCGCCCGAACAGCGCACCTCAGGGCCGGAGTAGAGGGACAAACACCGGCCTGTGTCCAGTCACGTCTTTTCTCTTCCCAGTTTCCAGTAATTTTAGCAGTCGTGAGGATGCGAACGTCGACGAGGAAACGAGGTCGATGATGAAGCAGTGCGGGGCGAGTCTCCAGTAAAGGGCAGAGGGCCCGCGAACCACCTCTGTCAATGTTTAGGTAGAGAGTTCGACAGCTTCGGCTGGCTGGTCTCCGTCAAAAGATTACCTTAGCACTAACAAACACTTTTATAGCCGAGTCGCTGATTTTTTTTCTCTTCTAATTTCATCACGGGCTGCAGTGAAAGCGAAGGAGGCAGAGCTCATAGTATTTACAGTACAATCATAGGCTGGCAAACGCTTGCTGCCACTGGTTAACCGTGTTTATGACGTCACGATAGCCCCGCCTCCGATCATGCACTGTTCACATGCTCAGAGCTGAATGAATCAGAGCTGCTCTTATCGTCTGAAGGACAAGAAAGATCAGACTCACAGACCGATATGTCACCTTTTACAACAGGCATTTAAAAGAGCTATTGATTTTTTTTCCCTTAAACTCGATCGAAAAAAGTAAAATATAAATATAACTGGTGGCCTATAATGGCTGTGTCAACATTGACATCTTTTTCACATTAGGAAGAGAAAGAAAAACAGGCTCATTGTCAATGTTATACACACGAGGAAATTTAAACCATCACCAAAGTGAACAATGGGCAGCTTTGAGAAATGGAGAGCGATGTGTTGCAACAGGGCCATACACTGTGGACCCCAGTGGCAGCTTGGCAGTTGGTTGGATTCGAACCTGGAACCCACTTGACCACCACTGCCCGAGACCACTGGCAAGCTTCAAAACATGTGTTGCTTTAGTTATGTATACAAATCTGTGCATCATTCAGAGACGCCAAGAATTCTTATCACAAAATCAAAAAATTCAAAAAACTTGGTTTCCAACACAAGGAAAGGAAAGGAGGAAAGCAAACCACTTGTCATTGTGATCGGGGTTATCATCGTTAACGAAAAAACGAAAACGATCTCTGAAAAAAACTCTTCGTTAACTGAAACTAACTAAAACGATCATTAAATAAAAAAAAACTATAACTAACTAAAACGAAAATGTGTCCTAACAAAACTAAATGAAACTAACTGAAGAGAGAAATGAACTACCCTTCGTTTTCGTCTTTGTTCGAACCTCGCAAAAACGAAAACTAATTAAAACTAAACTAAAACTAAACATTTTGGACAAAACTAAGACTAAATTAGTTACTTTTACGAAAAACTAAAACTAATGTGCTAAAAGGCAAAACTAACTAAAACAAAACTACACTGAAAAATCCAAAACTATTATAACCTTGATTGTGATTCACACCACTGCACACAATGGAATATGTTTTCTGCATTTAACCCATGACCAAAGTGAACAGTGGGCACCGGGGAGCAGTGAGTGGGAATGGTGCCATGCTCAGTGGACCTCGGTGGTAACCTGGCAGCTGGGTCCGGTCCCCTCATCCTAAAATCACAATTAAAAACTGTCATATGAATAAAAAATAATTAAAATACACAGACCACTATTTAGTGAAACCATCACTGTTATCAGCTGAAAGCTTTTAGAGTACTAATTTGGGTCATCTGATTATGGAGCCGGTGCAGTTTTGTAATTGGAAGCACAGTACGACAGGTTGGAAGTCATGGGTTTAGACTTTTCAACATCTGTGGCGAGTCTAAATCAGTAAAGCCACGGCCTAAATTACAAAGATTTTTTGCACTGTCTCGTGATTTTGATGGGCGCCTAAGAAGTGAGAGTTACATAGAAGGGCCTGTACCTCGTCCTGTAACTCGGTAAATCAATCCAGATTATTACCGTTTCAAATCATGTCATTGTTAGGTTTATAGTTCCTGTGCAATAACCCAACACCACCATTCAAACTTACTTCCCTGTAAGTAAATATACATGTGTTCCATGGAGAACACAGAAGCTTGGGGTCATATGCTGAACCTTTTTGTTTACAGGCGTCACAATTTTACGTTTTGCGGAGAAAATCCATCGCAGAGTACATTTTTCTATCTCATCCCATGGTTCTTTTTCCCGATCTATACCTGATCACTTTACTCTCAAAGTATAACATGTGTGGATTATGTAAAATACAATTAATCTGCAAGGGTTCTCTTTTATCTGACGTTGGACTATATATATCTTCAGATCGATGCAGAGGGTACAAAAGTCCACAACGTTAAAAATAAGCCCCCTGAAAACAAACAGCCACTCAATTCTTTGAAGAGCTCTTATGGATTTCACAAGAAGTTGATTGAAGATGAAATCACCTTCTTCTACATGAGAAACTAGAATGAACAGGTCAAAATTTTTTTGAAGTTATAAAGAAGCCAAACAACCAAACCCATATCATGATATTATTTACACCAGAAGATTTATTATGTCTTTAAGTCAAAAGTTGCACTTAAAACACCTGCACATACATATACAGTATATATATATATATATTCTAAACATCACTATCATCATCAGTGTTTTATGTTAATTTATATACATATATTATTTATTTTACTTTATTTGTTGGAGAGCCAATTTTTTTAAATATAGACGGATGCTAGACAGGAATAAAATGAAATTTAAATTTTTATTTAATAATAATATTCATGCAGTCATATCCACCCTCTTATCCATTTGCAGGTCTCAGAGGCAGCAGCCATCCAAATCACACCGCGCCATAGTGTGAGCATTCCTACGGGTGGTGAGCCCACTGGAAATTTAGTGGGTCTGACCAGTGCTATGATCAGATCACCTCAGTGGCACCCTGGCAGGTGGTGGATTAGAACCTGAGGTTTTCCAGACCCATGTCCACTTCCAAAACCACTGGGCCATCACTGCCATCCCATTTAATATTTAATAAGTGGTCAGGAATTCAGTCCAGCAAAACAAGCTAGGCCTGCATCCCAACAATTGATAAACTATTGTTGTGGACGATCAAGGTATCATCCAAGACAGAATCAGGACAGAGGCAGGAACAGATGACCTTCTTTGACATGTCATATTGTCTCCTTTCATGTTTTTGTCCCTGCATCTTCATCTTTCCTGAGAACATCAATAACGGATAGATCATAAGTGAAAAGCGCTACATATTTTTAAAAAGTAATTCGAAAGAAACAGTGTAAGGAGGATGAAAACTAACTGACTGACTGATAAGGTAGGACGCAAAACTGACAGGGCAATATATATATATGGAAAAATTCACAGGTCAACCATGATGTTTTCTTCAATTTCCTGTTCATTTCAATGCTAATTCCACTAAATTTGTTTGGACAGATGTACTGATAACAACAGTAATAGGTCAGAATTTTTTTTAATTTCAGAGCCGATATCTAGTCATTTTCGATGGTTTTCCAAAATCCCTTTAGTTCCTCCATCAATACCTGTGAAATTGTACTGACAAAAACTGTGATTTTACGGATTCACTGTTTTCTCTCCATTGTATTCCTCAGGTAATATTCCTTTAATGGTGTCAGGCATTAAAATGAGCAAGGAATTGAAGAGAACTGTGGTGGTCTGATCATTTTTCCATGACTGTAAGTACAGCGGTGCCCTCAGTCTGTAACTGTAGTGGGAGGAAGGCAGCAGGGTTAATTTGGTGTCCGTCTCACATGCATCAGAAAATGAGAGAAACCAAATTACTGTGTCCCTGCTCATGAGGAACGCAGTAATGACAGTTTTAAGAATCACGAGACTCTACAACTAAGTTTTAACCCTGATTGAGAGCAAAACGCTCAGAATGAATTACGCAACAACCCAAAGCTTCTCTCTCTCTCTCGTAGTCATTCCAACTAATGAAAGTGTGGTTCCCAGTGTCTTAAGGTAGCGTTGCAGCCCATTTAGGTTACGTTTCTACTCTTGACTTAACAGCGGTGTCAAACTCAGCTTTATCACCATTACAGGGCCCCTTGAGGGGCCAGTTGCAACTGAAATATCTTATGAATGACACTGCCTATTTGTTAATAAACGTTTTTACAGTTTATCATTACTTTGTAAGTTGCATCTCTGTGCAATAAAAAATATTAGGTAAAAAAGCAGCATTTCAGGACTTTATCATAAGGCAAATGCTTATTAAGCTCCTGCGGGCCACAGAAAATTATCTTATGCACCACATTAGGACTGCAGGCTTTAGGTTTGATGTCTTTGACGTATTAAGAAAACATTTTTTTGTCCCACAATGGGGAAATAGCTTAAATTAAGTTGCCATGGATATGTTCAAAGTGGAACCATCAATATTGTGTCTACATACAATACATAAATACAATTAACCCGAGTCATAACACAGTGATGTGCAAGCGTGTGTGTCCATGCCAAAGTCCACTAACACACGTCTCATGATTTCACACACAAACACGCGTGTGGAAAGTGGGAATCTCATGATTCTTGTTGGACTTTGGCCGAAGAGACACGTGTGTACGTATCATACAGTATTTGTTATGTTTTTGTTAACGCATGAATGATGATAGCTTACAGAATTGAAATGAACGATGCACAACAGTAAGACACATATTGAGAAATGATGACATGAATTAAAAAGTACAATGGAAGAAAAGTAAAGCTAAGCTTCTTTTCATTGTATTATCTGTGTTGCGCTATGACACACTTGTGCCATAGCGCAACACGTGTTGAGTGAGCCCCATCTTTATCTATCTAAATGGAATGAGGGCAGAGTGGGAGTGTGGTAAGGCACAGCGACTAATTATTAACAAAAACTATTTTAGTTCACATAGTTACAGGGTCAATATCTGGGTCAAATAGATTGAGGTCTGAACACACTCACTCACATGTGGTAACACTGGCTTCGGGGTCTAAGGTTCTAAGGACATATAGTATTTCTTCTTCACCTTTTGGCTTGTCCCTTACTGAGGGCTTGCCACAGCAGATCACCGTTTTTCATCTCCCCCAACAACTACCTTCAGACCTACGACTGACCTTCATTCCTCTTTTCTCTAGTGCAAATTTCCACCTCTCTAGGTTCCCTTCTAGTTGTTGCCTACTTTTACTACAGATCACAATGTCATCTGCAACCATCATCGCCTATGAAGACTCCTGTCACACCTCATCTGTCAATCTGTCCATCACTAAAGCATACAAGAAGTGGATCAGGGAGGATCCTTGATGAAGTTCCACCTTAAAGTCTTTCGTCCTTCCAACAGCACACCTCACCACTGCTGTACTGTTTTCATACATATCCTGCACCAACCCAACATACTTCTCTGCCACTCCTGGCTTCCTCATACAAAACAACAATTCCTCCCTTGGCACCCTGTCATAGGCCTTTTCTAAATCTCTTTCTGACCTTTTCTGTTCTTCTCTATCAACATCCTCAAGGGAAATATTGCATCTGTGATACTCTATCTCAGCATAAAACCATACTGTTGTTCATAAATCTACCTCTTTCCTCTACCTAGCCTCAACTACTATTTCCAAAATCTTCATGGTATGACTCATCAACTTTATCCCTCTGTAATTGTTACAACTCTGCACATCACCCTTCTTGTCATTTGGTACCAATGACAATGGTATCTCCTTGTCTTCCTTTCTCGGTCCATACCCAGCACCTTCCCTGACTGCTTTAGCCTCTGGTCTTCGAATCATCTGGAAATCCATCAACACAGCCTAAAACTGTCCTTATTCCCTTTCCAAAGTCTTCACAACATTCCTCTCTCCTTATCTTCTATCACTGCTCGGTCTTCACCCTATTCTTTTTCTCAACTCCATAGTCAACATGCACACAACCATGCTGTTTGGCTACAATTTCACCTGCCACAGGGGGGTTTGGAGAAAAACCTAGAGAAGACAGATTGTGATGGACATGTTCAGAGGAAAATTAAATTGGGAGAGCTGAAAGGACAACAAGTATTTAATACCTCTAGTACGTACGTACATTTTCTATATATATGTATATATATATTGGTTGTGTGTTCGTTTTATCCTTGGCACACCCCTTTTTATGTTTGTTATATTATGTTTACTTTTATTTACAAAACAGGGTTCTTGGTCAACTTGTTGGTCTTAACAACGTTGTAATTGTCTTTTGCTTGCTTTGGACATATGTCATATACAGTAAGTGGCTCTCACCTGTGTGTTAGCGAAACACTGCCGCCTAGAGGTAACGATGCATTGCTCGGTTTGAGACGACAATGGTCGGTTGCTAAAATGAAAAGCAGAAATGTATCAAAACACACAAACATGCGCAATGTGTACGGTACAGTGTGCTGCCTTTAAGGGTCCTCGTTAAATGTACCATTCTAATCTTTTAATTCCTGTAGATAGGAGAGTAATTTTTTTTTAAAAAAGCACTTCAACGGTCTTTTAATGTTCATGGTTTACCTTTTTTCACCAACACCATACATTTTTAGTTAAAGACGGATTTCCCAAACTATTGAGATACATTTAGAATTACAATGTCTCCTCGGTTAAATTTACTGCTTCGTTTCTTCAACATAACGAATATTTATTTGTTTAGTAAACATAGATACTTTTAATTGTGTTATCTGTTATGAAATATGAAACAACAGGGTCAAAATGTATCAATTCTAAAATGAATATATTGTATTTGCTACATGTTATTCTATCAATGTAACGTCCTATTAAAAATACTAGGGCTAACGCCTATTATCAACATGAATAACTGTAGACCGTGAAGGCAGCACCGGTCACATGACCAAAGCACAGCTGACGGATGCTGTGAAGGCTGGTCCGTTGCTACCCTCTTAGCTGCGTTAGCTCTGTCTAATAATCCTGACAGAGCAGCAGCCTCTAAAACAAAACCAGCCCCGGGGGGAAGTTCACTGTCGGCCATGGAGCGGATACGGCGCATGTGTGCGTTCTCTGTATCCCCTCGTATCGGCCGTTTTTGGTTGGATGTCAGTGTCATAGTTTAGGGGAAAAGGTTCTGTCTGGTTAGCATTGTTAGCCAGTGTTTCTTATACAGGGCCAAGGCCAAGGCCGAGCAAGAAAAGGGGGGAGGCCGTTAGGTGAGTAAATTTACCATAACCTCTGTTTTCATACACCGTGTACAGGCTTTTCACAAGGCCCGTGTCAAATATGAACGGACAGGTCCGCGCCTTGTTAGCTGTTTGAATGCGGTTTGTGCCGTTATGGTTCGATAAGTCTTTGTCTGCGATGTTACATTAACGACATCAATCAACGCAGCGGTTGTGTCGGCCAGATTTACAGCGCTGACACATGCACAGCTTGGTTCTCAACAGAGAGAAAAAACCTAATGTCTACCTTCAGATCGAGCACCACGGCTGTCGAAAGGATGATCTGAGTTTTTAATGGTCATATGCAGCGATAACGGTAATGCATTTGGATTGATTTTGGTTTATTCGCATGGGGGCTTTGAAGGCATCCACAGTCGTATAAGAGGATGTTCGGTTGTGTTTACGCAGCTGTCAATCAATATGTTGAGACCACCTGAGCCAAGCCCACCAACCATACAGTCTTAGTAATAGGACAGGGTAGTGGTTTAACCCACGTTCCTCAAAAGTTGGTTCATACACCAGGGTTTATGGTCACATGTGATGCAATGTTGTGACCATATGTTTTACTTCCTCATTAAAAAAAAAACATGTTACTTACACTTTCTATTTTCTTTTTTCCAACTTTCTCCACCATCAGGTATTATCACTGACGCAGGAGCAGCTGTGACACCTCAGGAAGTGGATTAAATAAAGCTTGTCCTTTTTTTAGTGTTGCCTCTTTGTCCTCATCACCCTCAGCCGAGCCATGTCTACGTCAGGGTGCTGCCACCTACCAGGCTCCCTCTGCGACTACTCCGGAAACGCCGAATCGGAAGCCTCCAAGGATTCGGAGGAGTCCGATTCAACCGCCCAGGCTCAGTATATCGCCAAAGTTACGGCGAAAGATGGCCGTCCGCTCTCTACTGTTGTCAAAGCAGTCAGCTTACAGAGGTAAGAGAGGCGGGAACGTCCCCTCCAAGGCAGGAGTACAGTATATCCTGTACTTTTACTGTGTTTGGTTTCATCACCCACTGTTCCCTCACTGTACTGTTGTTTTGTTTGGTCGCAGTGATGTGGGCATGTGTCGGATCTGTCATGAGGGAGCTGGAGGAGAGACGCTGCTCTCTCCCTGCGACTGCACTGGAACTCTGGGTAAAGTGCACAAGAGCTGCCTGGAGAAGTGGCTCTCCTCCTCCAACACCAGCTACTGTGAGCTCTGTCACACGGAGTTCACTATCGAAAGGCGACCACAGCCACTCACACAGGTAAGAAGGAGATAAATGTCTATCTCTAACGAGATGTCTGCCTACAGATTGCATTACTATCTCCCCCAGATAGTTTTCTTAAAAGATAAAAATCTTTTAGCCTTTTCTACGCCATTCATTCATCTTCATCCTCTTATTCGTTACGCGGTCTCAGGGGCAGCAGTCTTCACGACTGCCACTCTTCCTGTGGGACATGACTTAGAGCACTTCAGTGGCAACCTGGCAGCTGGTGGATTAGAACCTGAAGTTTTGCAGAAAAAAGTCGACTTTCTTAACCGCTAGGCCTCCACTCCTGCCTTTCATCTGTAGGAAAACGTGGACATTGCAGGGAAAAGGCATAAATATTATCACAATTCATACTAAATATATAACTGGACTAGTTTGGTACCCACTGCCTGAGTTTGCCCATTTCTTGACCAATGTTTGCCACCCAGTTCCTTAACCACTGAGACACCACTGCCCAGAGGAGTGGGGCATAAGCAGATAAAGCAATGCTGATACTAATGCATAAGTAAAAAAAATATATAATGACACTCACATTTATGCAGCCAATAGGAGCAATGTCCTAGGCCAGGCTCCACCAGGCTTGGAGACAAACTGCATCTCCGGGGTAAACTATTACTGGAGGCTAAAAGAAACTAGGTTAAAGTACTGGCTTCCTTTCGCCAGCTTGTTGCCACATGGGATGTAGACCAGATCACCCATCACTCCAGATCAATACATTCGTCATATTTAACCGTCCCTCATCAACCATGTCCTTTCCCCTTCGATAGTGGCTGAAAGACCCAGGCCCTCGCAGTGAGAAGCGTACTCTGCTGTGCGACATGGCCTGTTTCCTCCTCATCACTCCCCTGGCAGCCATCTCCGGCTGGTTGTGCCTGAGGGGAGCCCAGGACCACCTGCAGCTGAAGAGCAGACTGGAGGCCGTTGGACTCATCGCCCTCACCATTGCCCTCTTCACCATCTATATACTCTGGACTCTGGTAACTAATCGATCATCAAATGACTCTTAATAAATAGAAAAAAATAGATGTGTAGACACACAAATTGATTTGTCAAGGACAAGATCCGTTCTCCACTTCTAGATGTTTGGGTCTTAACCATAACTGCTATTCTTTAGAACAGGTGTGGGCAAACATTTAGATTCGCAGGCCACAGTGGGTACTAACAATTGACACAGGGGCAGCACCTTTAAAGTTCTCATGGTGTCCTCTACTACGTCCGCCTAACAACAACATATACAAGTGTGCTATTTAAAAAAAGAGCGGGAGCAAAACAACGCCCACACTTCCCCCTTTAACGTTCTCATGGTGTCCTCTACCACGTCCGCCTTACAACAACACACATAGGGCGCACTGCACCGTAGGGCGCGCACATTTGAGGAAAATCTAGACCTTAGACCTAGGTCCTTAGACATTTAACTCATCAGCACATTGGTATCAGTTGATATAGGAATTAGAAATAAGAAAAAGAACAGTTCCGACCAGGGCTGGTTTTGGGTTAGTCCCCAAGATGGGGCCCTTCATATCGGGTCTCACAACAGGTGCACGAGTCCCTTCAGAAGCCGAATTTTTTTTCATCTTTATGTAGACTGTCAGAAAACATAAACTGTGGGTGATGTTCTGAGGTATTTTCCTACCAATAGCAAAAATGTATAGCCATATCTCAAGTTTTTTCTTACCCATAATTTTTTCCTACCCTCTGTTTTAAAGGTGGTTAGCATACCTTTAGGAGAGAGGGTGGCTGGGTATTACGGGTGTTTGAGGAAGACTGAAATTAGCATAGGAAGACTAGCTCGATCTGTTAAGCTGCCCTTGGTCTTTGATTAAATCACATGTCAGTAAAAGTTAATGTCATGAACCTCCAGAAAAGGTGTTACATTTTATTAATGCATCCTTTTCTTTCTCTTCTTTCTAAGGTGTCTTTTCGATATCACTGTCAGTTGTACTCGGAGTGGAGAAGGACCAATCAGAAAGTGCGCCTGCTCATGCCCGACATGAAGGGGGCACACACTACGCAGCGCTCGGTGCCGACCAAGTTGACCAAGAAAATGACTGACGAGACCATCGTATGAGTGCAGAGCAGTGGCAGGAGGAATATTTCAAAAATAACACCCTGCGAAGCGCTCTCTAAAAAGTAACGGAATAAAAAAAAAAAAAAATCACATTAATAAACTTTTGCACTTCAACGGAACATTCGGAGAAGAAGGGGAGGCGCTGCTCTCCTCTGATTTTTGGTTTGTGGAAGCACTTGATGTAAACTACTAAGGTATTGGACTGGCCACCACTGTGGTTTCTTGGGATTGAACTCTCATTTTTTTGAGTCAGAGTTAAGGTAAAAGGGGAGAATCGTCGTCAAACGAGCGGCGCCGGGAGATGGACAGATGGATGATGGACTAACCAGCCTGACTGTGTGTCCTTGACAAGCATAAGACATGAGATAATGTAGCAGGATATAACAGAATCAGCATGCTACTAGAGTATAATAAGAAACATATTCACACTACCTATAATTCCCCTACGCTCCTTCACTACGTATTTAGCTGTTTTTTGAACAATGGGTAGATGGTAGCCCTGCGGAGAGTTCTAATATTAATCTGAAATCATGATCAAGACTATCTGTGAATATACTTTCAGGTCCAGTAGGGGGCGACATGCACTCTCACCAATGTTCTTATGTATAACCTGAACCCTTTCTTTTTGAAGTTTCCAGGTAAAGCTTTATTATTGCTGCCTAGTTAAAAATCACTTGACTAATTGTTTTTGTTTTTTTTCTGTTTTTAAGCATCACGTGTCCAGCAAAAAAAAAAAAAACTAGGCAAAGACTTTACTAAATTTAAAAACCACCGTGTAGTAACATTTAAGGAAGTGTTCATGACAGTTTGGAGACATGTTTACATTCCGCTCGGAATTAGATCCTGACGTCATTAGAGTGACAGTAGTGCATTCTCAGACGGCCCCTACTCCACGTGTAAATGCACCATTCATACAAAGGCAACCTGCCCGAGAGCGAGAGAGAGAGCAGTAGTAACAGTCCCAACGTCCCTTCACCACAGATGCAATTTTAAATAGACAATAAACAGTGTTACCTAAAGTGAGGGATTCAGCCTTTTGTCCTGTAGAAAACAGAAATGTATAGATCAGACTGAAAGCTCAGCAAAGAAGCAAACGATTAAACGTGTTTCTCAGATGTCAAATCAATGTATGCGGCATATGCTATACAAGTATTTTGTGTTATTGTAGTCTTCCTGCTGCATCCCCCCTGAGAAGTTGGGTTATTGTGCAATAAACAGAGAGGGACTCCTGGACTCAACCTGTCTTCTGTCACTCATTACAGCTCTTGTCTGTACATTTACATAAAAATGTTCATATGTCAATGGTTTTCATCACTGAATGATTTACTGAGGACAAGGTTTTTGTTAAATATAATGCCAAAGAGTACAACTCAAAACTAAGTAAGGAATTTCTAGAAATGAATAATAATTGTTAACGTCAACATCTATTTAGAAAAGACTGGATCACCATTGCCCCCTAGAGGTTTGGAGTTTCAGTCTTTCATCATCTCATCTGTTGCAGGGATTCAGGGGTTAGTTAGTATTAGTCTCCACCACTGCCACCCAAATCACACTGCTTCATACTCTGAGCCTTACTGCGGTTGGTGAGCCCACTGGAAGTTATGCGGGTCATTCAGTGATATGATCAGAGTACCTCAGTTGCAACCTGGCAGCTGATGGATTAGAACCTGAAGCCGTAACCATCACATCACCAATGCTGCAGGCTCGGAATTTCATATCACTAAACTAGATGAACTGAGGCTTTCTGAAAGATAAGTGGAAGAAGATAAATGGACCCATTAACTTGGACATTTGGAGGTTCTGGTCGTAATGTTAAAAGGTGATAAAATCCAGTCTGTGATGCGGAGACATTACTCTGTCTCTGCGGGCTTTTTAAAGAATCTCACACCTCTTACAACATAGACAGGTTTGCAGCTTTTTCGGAACGCGTCAGACATAAGGAACGACCAGACCCACACTCTGAAGCCTTTAAAGCAAACTTTAACTTTTGGGCAAACTTTTTGACTCTCAGGCCACATTGGGTCCCAGATTATTTGAGTTGGACAAGGTTGGCGGGCGGCATTAAAAAGCTCAATGCGCCACATCCGGCCCGTAGGCCTTAGTTTGCCCATGCCTGCTTTAAAGGATACTGTCTATTTCAGCGATACATGCATTCTTATGTGTAAATATTTGCATTGATCAAAGTTCCTAATAACATTTTATGTGCAATCACTGACTTCCTGTATACTCAATGCATCAAGTACTGGAAGTTAATACATCACTGTTACTAGTTAAAATATTTAATCTGATTCAACCTTCCACACCTACAATAGAAACAGGATACTGGTATGCAACATTCTATTACAATACTTTACAGTACTGCAGTACAAACTGAAACATTCTACTGTATATTCTATTGAGAGCCAGTACACCATTAATGTGAGGTTACTATGCTACTGTACTGTATTTAGCTCTGAAATAAAAAACCATAGCCGAACCATAATATTGTAAAATTTAATTTCATGGCATTAATATAATGTATGTGGGCGGTCAAGCTATCAAAATAATAATAAAAAACAATTTACACAAAATGAAAAAAAAAGGCTTCAGTAGCATCACAACCACTTATTGAGATGATGACTAAATGAGGAGCCAGAACAGGACTGATGGTTGGACTACATCATAACCATTTCACAGCCTGCGCCTCCAGCAGGTGGTACTCATTAACTACCGCAGAGGTGCCCGGGGTAACTAGTCCTCGCGTAGGACACCTCAGACATCACTGTTAACCTGCAGAGACCTTCAGTGTACCATCAGTCCTGTTTGTGCACTAGAATGAGCAGACTGCACCTGGGTCAGATTAGAATCTGAAATCAATCACGGATTTAGGGATTTCGTCATTAATAGCGTAACATAATGGAATGGATTCAACGGAAAAAAATGCTGATTCACATGATAATGGGACCCATGCGCGATGGCTGCATACCAACACTGTGGATTTCAATTAATAATCGACCCAGGGGAGGACAGGGAGGGGTTGTTGCTATGGGTTACAGGTTCTGACAGCACTGCAGTTTGCTCCCCCTCTGTCCGTCCGTGGTGGGGGGCACACTGATGTCCACCACGTTGTTTCCCGGGGACTCGTCGTGGGCGGACCTTTCAGCGATCTGTTTCTGTGAGACGATCCTGTAGATTTCTATGTTTATAAAGGATGACAAATTCAGGGACGTTAGTTTTACGTCCTCGAGACACTCTCCTGTTTGACTGACATTCTGCTGATTTACTAAAGGGTCAGAGATAATGCCAATGCTAAAAACTGTCTTAGACCATCACTGACCTGGTGGTGGTAACATTAAAACCTGTTGGAAATTACTTTAAGTCACATTTCTATATGTACTATTAAGTAGTTTAAAAAGGTATATAGGTTAATGACATAGGAGCTAAAATAGTAATACATTTTTATTAAATTAAATTTACATGTTTATAAAGATGTAATACATATGTATTGTTAATTAATAATTGTTACTATTAATTATTTGTATTACTTATTTATTTTTATTTAACTATTTAATTGTTTAATAAATAGACTCAAGTTCTGAGTCACTTGGGTTAAGAGCATCTGTTAAATGTACTGGTTTGTAATAAATTAATTACATATATACATACACACACATATATAAAAATATATGCATATATATGTACAAATACATATATAATGTGTATATATCTGTGTGGGTTTGATACTTTTTCATCATCTGTTAAAATCAATGTAAGAAGCTGTTGTACCGTTGTCCCATATCAGTTATGACTCATCTTTATTGAATAAAGAAGAACCAATCCCAACTCATCAACCTTAACTGCTCCACCTCTGTCCACTGTCATACCTGTTAGGATATTCTTAAAGGCTTCCTCAACATTTGTCGAGTCCAAGGCTGAAGTTTCTATGAAAGACAGATTGTTCTTTTCTATGGGAGAGCAGAGAAACAGCCAACATCAATATGCAGAACTGGAAGAACATTCTGTATAAAGGTCTTTACATTGATGTGAACATAGTTTGCTTTGGGAAAAAGGCAAGGATAATAACAGTAAATCACAGAATATAACATTTTAGGGAAATGAAGTCAATGGTTAGTGGTGAATTTTATGACTGCAAATGTGAAAACAACCAAATACGGTCTTCAATGCAGACGCATTCTGCTGTAGACCATACAATTCCTGATAAAAAGCATTGCTTTGTAAAAGTGAGTCGCATAGTTTACCACATATCACAGTATATATCCATCCATCCACTTATTGGTTACCGGGTTCGGGGTAGCAGTCTACACAAATCACATTGCACCATGCTGTACCTCCCAGCAGGTGGCAAACTCAATGCAAGTCAAACACCCTAACCAGGATTTTAAACCCTGGAGACATTGCCTTTGGGCACCATGTTATATCGTGACAGATGAATGGACAGACAGATAAATAGATGAATAGCTAGACAGGTAGCCAGACAAAAGACAGAACATGAGAACCTAAAATCAACAGTATAAATAGAACTTTTCTCTGTTAGTTCATTTAAAAACTACTATAAGTTGAATATCTCTTCATTTTTTAGGTAGGTTCAATAAAATAAGAATCCATGTTTGGCTGTCATGTTGGAAAAAATGTAGTTATAGAGCACAGAAAAATCCCAAAGCCTCTAGACCAGTGGTTCTCAACAGGTGGGTCCTGACCCAAAAGTGGGTCGCGGACCCGTTCTGAATGGGTCGCGAACAGCTGGTCAAACATCAAAATAATGGGAATCAGCTGTTCAGCATGTGTTTCATTTTAGAAAATCTCTTATTTTGAAAGGCACGCTCTGTTGTATAAAATGCGTATGTTAAAAGAAGTGATTTTTCGGAATTTTCTTGGTTTGAATTCTATGAGAGTGGGTTGCGACTTAATGAGCACAGGAAAATGTGGGTCCCAGAGTGAGACCAGTTGAGAACCACTGCTCTAGACTTTATACAGTTCTGTTTCTTGAGGTCCTTTTACCTGCAAAGGCTCGGGCCTCATCAGTAGGCACAGCCCTGAGGTGGCGCAGGTCACTCTTGTTGCCTACCAGCATGATAACGATGTTGTTGTCAGCATGGTCTCTCAACTCCTTTAACCAACGCTCCACATTCTCATAGGTCAGGTGTTTGGCTATGTCATAGACCAGGAGAGCTCCCACTGCCCCTCTGTAGTATCTGTAAACAAAATGGAGAGCGTAGATTTAAACACACCTGAAATACTGGACCATTTGTTAGACCTTCCTGGTCAGAGCTTTGACGCCGGGCCAGGAAGTAACTCTTGCAATTGCTGCTGTTCACGGTGTTATTTGAGACTTAATTTTACCGATCCATTGTTATCAGGCAAACTAATAACATGAGGATGTTGCAGCTGTAGGAAGCGCCCACTTTGTTCTGCTTTTGCAGTAAAGGCATCATAACGATCAACAAAAACTGGTGTGACTGCACCCTGTTCAGTTTTAACACTCATTTTGTTTAATTTTTAATTTTTTTTTAATTTAGTTTGAGTTGCAAAGATGTCAAATCAAGTCAGGTCGGTTTTATTTGCATTCATGTGACACACCTGGCTTCAGTAGCTTTGTAAAGGGAAATAGAAGAATGTATACAGATGTAAAGCAATAAATACAGGATAAAATATACAGTACTTTATTTTGTCGGGCTGCAGAAAAATTTTCCTTTTGGTCCCATCTGGCTATTACTTCCTCTTGATCCATACCCACATCAACAAAAGAACTGAACAATAGAATGGCTAGGATTCCATCATCAATAATGCAACTATATTTGATTAGGAAATATTTCCTCAGTGAAGACAACAACAATAAACTAAAAATGACGCAGTGTCATTGATACAAGATTCTAACCTTGTATACCGGTCTGGTAGCAGAAAATTATAGGCTGGGTGCACTTGGGAAACCCTTGTTGTGTGCATACACAATTACCGTAATTTGGGTAGGAAGATTTTATAGGTAGGAAAATATTTCAGAACACCTAAAATTTTATTTTATTAAGGGGTATTTATCTGCCACAACTTAACAACCAGTCTGTGGCGCAAATAAAAGGTTTGGGAACACTGCTGTAGTTAACCTGATGAGCAAATGTGATCACAGTCTAAATGTGGCCCAGTGACCTTGTGCTGCCTCTGAATGATTTATGGCCTTGTTCATCTATACCTTTTGCAGTTGAAAAATAAGTCAGCCCAAACTGTCCACATTCTTGAATGACCTAGACCTGGAAGGATAGAGTTTCCATTGTGACTGCTCTGCTGAAGCATTTCCCCACACACAGGGGTGTTAGGTGACTGGTGTAAACTGTCTGCTGCACACAAAAAGAACACTCACGCAGAGGTGATGGCTCTGTAGCGCTCCTGTCCTGCCGTATCCCAAATCTGAGCTTTTATCGTCTTGCCGTCCACCTGAATGCTGCGAGTTGCGAATTCCACCCCGATGGTGCTCTTGCTCTCCAGGTTAAATTCGTTCCGTGTGAATCGAGAGAGCAGGTTGCTCTTTCCGACGCCCGAGTCCCCGATTAACACGACTGTGAGGAGACAGAGAGAAGTGAGCAGGAAAGTGAGGGGAGGAATATATGTAAGAACAAAGAAATAACCAATGTTTACTGGTATTTCCTTTGGTAGTTCACTGAACCAGTGATCAACACAGGCCCTAGTTTTACCTTTAAGCTGTTTCACTGTAAATACCTAATTTTCTTACTCTCATTCAGTCTTTTTTCTTTTTCAACATGATACACTATACTGGAATGTGATGTGATATCAGAAACAAGTCATTTCACAACATGTGATAAAAGAAAATACACTGGAGATAATCCAAAATGCCTCTGGAACATTTTAGAAGATCAACAAAACCCCTGTTAAAAAACTAAATTCCTGACCTGATCTGAACCCATCATATTAAAAGGGAGATAATATACTGTGTGGGTGTGTTTACTGCACCTTATAAACTACTAAGCATGTGCAGTGAAATGCCTAGACTGGTATAACTGGGTACTGAAAGACTGTAAACAAAGAAAAGCTAGATTTCAATAACAAGTTAAACATTTAGTAAAATGAACTCCCATCTCATGATTTATTATTCCAGAGTTTCTTAGTACAAAGGCATCCATATTAGTTGATAATTCTGGATTGTTTACTACATGACAGTTAATAGTTGTCACCAATTCCTGTAAATTACTGTTCAAAGATAAAATCGGAGTAAACTGTTGAGTAGAACAAAGTGATCTTGGTGTCAGTAGCTCAGACTGATTATTAGAAGGTCTGCATCTCTGTTTACGATCTGTGCATGTCAAGAGATTGTTTACAGTCTGGGATCGGGACTCCGCAGCCTGTCTATGGCTGACTAGGCTGATGTGGCTTGAGCAGTAAAGAGGAGGAGCTCTTGTTTTCATTGTTTTTTTTTTCCCCCTCCCTGCATTGACAAAAGGAAACCAGCGCCAAACTTTGTCCTTGTCCACAAACGGCGCTGCTCCGAGGCTGCAGGAAGCAGATAACAGGCCTCATCAAAACCTGAATCGACAGTTTCAAGCTGCCTTGTCCTTCCTGTTTCGGTAGGGTTCGCAAACCAGGGGGAGAGAGAGAGAGAGGGACAGGGGAGAGAGACACGGAGACAGGGAGAGCCTCCAGCAGATGCCCTATTCATCCCACAGAGGATACTTTGTTACATCTAAATGGCCTTCTGGCTCCTACAGGCCCAGGATGTTAATGTGCCACAGGAGCTGATATCAGGATCAAAAGAGGCCTTTCTGGATCCAAGTGATAAACACAGACCTGAGTCTGGTGAGGCTTCACTCTCACTCACTGACAGAAGCAAAAGCTTGGGTTTGATCCTGACAGTCATCGTTGTCATCATCAGTTATCACTCGCCAACAAGTGACAGCTCCCAACAACACAGCAATCACGACTTATTATAATGTTGTGTCCCTGTTTGATTGGCTCAAAGACAATAACAAAGAACATGTTAGTCTTCAGCACCAAGGGGGCGGGTTGGAGCATAACAAGTATTAGTCTCTGTTTTTAGGTGTAAATAAAACCTGTGCAGAAGTCTGGATGAAGTTTTACACTAAAGCTTTAGAAAGTCAGATTACTTTCAACTATCATTTTTTATGAATGGGCAGTCGTTTTGTCATTATCAATGTGTTAGATGCCCAGTCCATAGTAGTCTCTGACCTTTTAATGTTAGTAATGATCTGAAAACAAATAAGAAAAGACGCTATGAATAAAATAAGAGACAGACTGATTTGATTCTTCTTTCTAGTCACAGTGAAGCGTGATTAGAATAACAACCATGATATAAAAGTGATAATGAGGTTTTATTATGTTAGTTTTTGCTAAAGATTTGATTTAAGAATCTATCTGTGCAGTACCGGCTCAGTGATTAGAAAACGTCCTCCCCTTGTGGGGTGGAGACATAATGCTCTGTAATGTGGGACAAAAGGACACATGGGGTGACTAAAAAAAATCTTACTTGTTTGGCTTACAGAGGGTGAGTTACTCCAGTGAACCTGGAGTGTTTTTTATATCTAAGAAGTTAATAAACAGGACTGAGTGAGTTTGCCATCTTTCAAAGTCGATAAAAGGTTGTATGAAAAAATGACCTGACTTTTAGGAGCGATGAAAGATGAGATCCAATCTCGTCTGAGAATAAAAGTGATTGATCAGCAGAGGAGGAGGCAAACACAGGCCTTAGATCAGACACAGCACAGGAGACGATGCTGGCCATTCTGACTGAGAACACAACTACAGGAACAGGCAAAAGTTGTTTTAACGATGACAAAAACCTTGGAATTCTGTGGCTTTTTTTTCCCCACTGCATCCGTACCAATAAATACAGCTGCAGGCGTAGTGATGTTACAATGACAGCATTATATTGTAACAACACCAGCAGCAGGCCAGCTCCTAAGAAAAACATTAGTCCCCCCTGTGAGGAGATAAACATCTTAGCAGTAGATTTCATGGAGCGAGCCATTGTCGGCATGTGATTGTGTTAAAGGGGAATGAAGTCATCACCATCATCAGCGCTAGGTTTGTTTCTCTCTCGTTCTTTTTTTTTTTACCTTTGAATAAGAAATCGTATTCATCGTCTCGGTTCCCCATTCTAGACGAGGCCGCTCCACCGCTGGTCTTCGGAAGAGGATGGGAGGAAAAAAGAAAATGTTAGGTCGATGGTTGTGAGTTAGAAAAAAAGAAGATAAACGTTCGTGAGCGGAGACTCTGCGCCAGTGTCGGCTGTCAAGGCGAGCTGACCGCAGTCAGGGAGAGCTCTCAACTCTGCAGACGGAGGGGAGGAGTCCCTGCACTGCGCATTTCTGCCACGTGGGGGCGCCCGGGCCCAACATGCCAGCGGATCGCTACTTTCCATTTTGTCCTTTAAGTAGACAGGAAGTTTGAAAAATTGAAACCAGGGAGGGAGTCCTAACACAAAACAGATTAACTAGTTTTAAAGTGACCTCTTTCCTAGTCCCCCCCCCCCTCCTATTCTACAGCCCAGGACGTGCTATTATCACAAAAAGTCAACGTTTTGGCGTTTAGACATATTTACTTTTTTGCCAAAACAAAAAAAAAAAGAAATAAGATGTAGATGTGAACAACTTGTAAACAATATTCTAGAAATGCCAAATATTCTACCGTTTTTAAAGGTGTTATTTTAGTTCACATCTATATAGTAAAGTTAGATAAAATACTAATAATACTTGTACTAATGTAACTCAGTGGTAATAGAACAGAATAGTTTATTGCCCTTCCCACACTTTTTACAATAGCTCATAAAAAGATAATAGATGTACAAGGAACAAATTAGAATAATAGAATACAATATAAGCAAATTACATATATATTTACATACTGTTTTTATACATATATACCAATAAAAAACGTATAAAGTAGGAAAATGTAATAAAATACAAATATATAGATTACCTTTTGATTGACAATTGATTTGTTAATAAAATTGACATATATAAATATAAAAACATAATAATAATAATAATAATAATTGACATTACAGTCATTCAACAACACTATAGACAGCAACAATTATTACATACTTATCCACTAATACTACTCACATCTACTGATCCACCAACAATGACTGTTCAGGTCTTGATAAGATTTTACTAACATAGTAAACATAATTAGATTTTACTAATTAATTCTAGATATCTAATGACATAGAGAAATACTATAAGATAGATGATAATACGAAAAATACTGTTTGTAAAAGTATAGCTGCATTCAACTTTAACGTTGTTAAGACATTAAAAGGGGGGACGTTGGAAAGATACTAGATTTTTTTTTTTATTTCTTCCTGACATCTGCCCCGCCTTCTCTGCACCTATTGGCTAATCGGCAGGTCAGCTGGTCCAGCCTTGAAGCACGTGCAACTCTGTAGTGCGTTTGTCGGGAACAAGATGGCAGCCTCCTTGTGTCGGTGCTACGGGGTAAGGGTTTCATTCATGTCCTTCAGCTCCGCTCTCTGCGACTCAACCGCCGGGACGCGAGAAAGCAGCAGGGGCGCCGGGACACGTCACTGCCGTGTTCAGAATTTTTACGTCCATTTGCGAGTTTATTACAGAACGGGAATAAACTGAGAACTAAAAGAGCCGTGGCTGGAGGCCCGTTTTCACCGGACTGTATCAACGGTTTCCCTATAGAGACTTATGATGGTAGTGTGTCCTTGGTAACATGCCAACACACATGTTCACCGACTTTTGTTCTAAATAGTCGTTGAAATGTGATATTTCTATATTGTTGGAGTTCCTTAACAGCGCCATATGCTGTTATGAAACACGTAAAGAGGCGTGATATGTTTAGGAACCATGATGTAATACAGTGTAATATAGACCGCTCATAAATTTGTCATTAAACACGTTACTAAGGCATATTTTGAAGGCATGGTTTTCATCCTCAGTGAATGATTTCGAGACATGTTATGTTTTCTACTGAAAATCAAGAGCCAAAAATTGATGTGTTTAATGATATGTTTAACATTGCTTTTTTACAGTAGGGAAATGCGATCAAATTAATCAGCTAGTGTTGTTCATACAAAGTAGTTGTAGATGTTAATTTCGTCTGTGTTTCACTGACTGCAGGTCTGGTTACCTGCAGACTCGGTTGAGCACTAGTTAGTTATTGTTGTGATTTGACTAGGAACTGTGGCTGAACCAAATTGTTCTACCTGCTCCAGAACCTTCATATATTTTCTTTTTTTTTTGGATTTGCTTTGCAAATTTTCTGTAAACTACCTATATATACAAAGACTCACAATCACAACTGTGTTCCAGCTGGTCGGCAGACGTGGCCTGGCCCTGTCCTCCCGTTCACTGGTCTCTTCCCTGTGCAGAGAAGATGTTTTCAGGTTACATGGGTGTCCATCTGCAGCTCTGCAGGTATACACAGTTGTTTTACGTTCACTTTCACAACACCACAATTTAAACTGTTAGGTCTGAGCAAAGTTGTACCACACGTTTCACGTCATCAGGTGCGATCCATGTCGGGCCGCAAAGGTTTCCTGGGCGAGTTTGTGGACAATCTCCGTCAGGAGTTCAGCAAGAATCAGGAGATGAAAGAGAACATAAAGAAGTTTAGAGAAGAAGCCAGGAAACTTGAAGAGTCTGACGCCCTCCAACAGGCCCGCAAGAAATATGTAAGGACATTTTTATTCATCCAGTCTGTCATTTTTCTAGGCTCCTTCAGTTCTAACAGTTTTAACTTTTGTAACTAACAGTTAAAACTGAAGAAGTGAAGAAATGTTTTTGCTGTTTTCTGGATCAGCCAGTAGTTATTGACCGTATTGTTTTGCTTTCTTTAGAAATCTATTGAAGCTGAGACAGTGAAGACTTCAGAGGTGTTCAAAAAGACCATTGACTCTTTGTCAGAAACAGTCAAAGGGGTGAGTTTTCAACTCTTTATCTGATTATCAACAACTAATGCTTGAAAATTATTAGAGGTAAATCTAAAATTGTAGTGGCAGCAATAAAATACTTCATGTGTAGTTCTTAGGGCTGTGAAGAAGGCAAGAACAGAATTTATTGCTTGTTATATTGCAAAACAATGTCCTGTGTGACAATCTGGTTACAGGAGTGACGTCTACAGCTAAACCTTTCTAAAACTGTAGGCATGTATTTCATAAAAATAAGTAGAGAGTCACCTGATCCTGATATACTTGTTTATGGTGATAAAATAAAAACAAAAAGTTTTTAATTCTATAAAAGTGTTTGCATATGTATTTTCTATTGTATATGTATTGTGTGCTTCTTGCCTTTTTACATCATGGCCAGGTGACTACAGATGAAAAGCAGCCTAATTCTTTCTTATTTAACCATGTGTAATCATATGTTTATAAAATTGCATTTTCCCCTTTTAAATAAACTAAACTAAAACTAAAAAAGACTGGCAACTGTATAGTGTAGTTGAAAGCGGAGTTGCAAATTTTTATTGAATCGAACTGATCCGAATTGGATCGAACATTTAATATTTTTATGAATCGTTCCTGAATTGGATCGTAGCCTGTGAAACGAGATTTTTTTTTACTCCTATTTTCCCTTTGCTATAAGGGTCTGGAGGAAGTCGGACGTACTGACATTGGAAAGAAGATTAAAGAAGGCGTAGAGGGAGCAGCGAGGACGGCCATGCACTCTGCTGAGAGTGTCTCCAAAGGTGGAGAGAAGCTGGGCAGGACATCTGCCTTCAAAGCCATCTCACAGGTCTGATTAAATCCTGCATTCTTTAAACAAGTAGCCTAGATGAGGCCAACAGCTTTACCAACTGTAACATTGGGTAAATGTTCTGGGCAGGGTGTGGAGACCATGAAGAATGAGATAGACGTTGGAGATGCAGGACCTTACAGAGCTCCTTCTCAGCTAAGAAAAAGAAGTGATTTCTCCTCAAAAGGAGGAATCAGTGACGCCAGAGTATTCGAGGCCAATGAGTAAGAAGGCAGTTCGTATTCTGTACGAAACATCGTACTACCTCAAATGTGTCGTATAATGTCTGTCTCCCTATTTGTGTGACGCAGAGAGGCTATGGGTGTGGTTCTCCACAAGGATTCAAAGTGGTACCAGCAGTGGAAGGACTTTAAGGACAATAACCAAGTTTTTAACAGTAAGTCAAATCTTGACTCTTTTTCCAAACGTCCTTTTTATTTTCAGACAGCAGGTGGCGCCATATTCCTTGCAGCAGATAATGAATGACGCCATGCGATACAGTGAATAAATTTCAATCTTATAAAGAGCAATAAATGTATTTAATATGTATAACAAACAAATGTAAACACAGAAATATAAATATTTTAAACGGAATTCATTGGACTGGAATTTTATTTTTCACCATTCAACCATTTTTTTTGTTTTTCAGGATTTTTTGAGATGAAGATGAAATATGACGAAAGTGACAACGTCGTCATCAGAGCGTCCAGAGCCGTCACTGACAGAGTCACTGGTTTCTTAGGTAAGAAATAATGACTTACTAATATTCTTTTCGATTCAGGAAGGGTTTGATTTCACTGTTTTATATGTTTTCAGGGGGTCTTTTCTCTAAAACGGAAATGTCTGAAGTATTGACAGAGATCCTTAAAGCAGACCCAAACTTTGACAAAGACACATTTCTGAAACAATGTGAGAAAGACATCATTCCAAACATACTGGAGGTAAACATGTGCTTTTGTGCCAACAAATATGTGCACCTTTCTATCTGCTAATCTTTCTGTGGCCTCCGTCAATTTCAATTGCCCATTTTTTAATCTGTATTTAACCTTACTTGTTGTTGTTGTACTACACTGTTACATTAAAACTTCTTCATGAAACTTTAAAAATAAAAAAAAAACAAATACATAATAACTTTTCATATTTCAGGCTATGATCCGTGGTGAACTGGAAGTTTTAAAGGACTGGTGCTATGAAGCTGTAAGTGTTGCATTTCTGACCCTGCTGTTGTCTAAATACAGTTTATAGTAAAAAATAAGGTAAAAAAAAAAAATTTATTATTAAGTTCACACATGAGACAGAACATTTATATAGATAACCTTATAAATATAAATAACCTTATAATTTTATAAGGTTATTTTTTTAATTAATCTGATTAAAACTTTATTACATTTTAACTTGTAACTTAACCAACTTTTGATCCATTTAAACGTGTGACTGTATACTTCACAAAGAAAACTCCTGATAAGTATGATTTTTTTTTGTTTTCCTCCACAGACTTATAGCCAGTTGGCTCATCCCATCCAACAGGCCAAAGCCCTGGGACTGCTATTTCAGTCCAAGGTTCTAGACATTGACAACATAGATGTAAGTGCTGTTATCCTTAAATGCACTTACACATTTTTATTTTATTTACTTTTTATGAATACGAACAGTATACTGTGGGTGGATTGCTGTGGATTGGACTTGTATATATGCTTGATTGTGTTTACCCTCCCCTCCGATCTCTCTGACACTGACTCACAGTTAGCCATGGGAAAGATGATGGACCAGGGCCCAGTGTTGATCATAACCTTCCAGGCTCAGGTTGTCATGGTGATCCGCAGTGCCAAAGGAGATGTCGTTGAGGGAGATCCGGTCAGTGAACCCATACCTGTTGCAGCAGAGAAGTGAATGTGAATTAGATTATGAGAAGTTTGCTTGAACAAGCCAACTTTGCTAACATGCCTTAGAGCAGGGGTGTAGAACTCAATTTCACAGTAGGCCACAATTAAAAACCGGTATATAGTCACGGGCCAGACAGAAATAAAATAAATATTTCCCCTTCACAAGATATTTAATGCAGTGGCAGTCCTAGGGTCTTTTGGGGCTCCTTGCAAGATATTGGTCGGTCACCACCCTATCAGTGCCCTAAGCTTAAAAATACTAATTTTGACCAGTCCCCCTATCGTCTGCAGCCACAAACAGCTGCCTAGCTTACATGACTTCAAGTGCCCCTGGTTAAATGTTGAGTTTTGAGAACATTGAATCTGGAAATTAAATCTGAAATAAAACACACATCAGTGGTATTTGCCATTAACTGTAGCCTTTCTAGATCTTTTCTAGATCATATAAATCAAACACAAAAACCAAAATGTCTGTGATATAACAAAGACCATGTATCAGTAATACTACAAATCCTATCAGTATATAAGGGTTATATACTGGTGGCCAAACTCCAGTACATATTTGATATGATCTTGCGGGCCAAATATATTTACACTGCGGGCCAGATTTGGCCCCCGGGCCTGAGTTTGTCACCTGTGCCTTAGAGGCTATTCAATTTATTTAGTGATTTTCTTAAGGGTGCTAATTGCATTTAGTCAACAGTATGCAATTTAAATAACAAATTATAGAATGTGTCCAGAGTTGCTTTCTAAGCTTAAGTTCTTCTCACTAACAGTCAGTATGGAGTGTAACCACCATCCACTTGTCCACCACTTTAATCAGCCTATCACCAGACTGTAGACAAACAAACTAATACAGGATGATAAAAGGTTATTTCGGTGTATGGATTGTAACCATGTATTAGAATAATGTTTAACGTACAGACAGTGGAATCATTGGATATACTGTACATGTTAAGTGAATTAATATGTAACCCTGAAACTATATTTCAAAACTGTGATTTTCTGCAGTAGAAATTAACTTACATTAATTTCCTCTATCATGTCCCACAGGAGAAGGTGATGAGGATGATGTATGTTTGGGCTCTGTGTCGTGACCAGGAGGAGCTGAATCCTAACGCAGCCTGGAGACTCCTGGACATCTCAGCCTCCAGCACAGAACAGATCCTCTAACAGGAAAATCCACAGGTGAAAAGGTCCATGCAGGACACATGGACTGTTGAAGAGAGCACAGGATACGAGGACGTGTACGGACTACCTGGAAGACCTGACTCATACATATTTACAGAGGGACATCTGAGGGCAGAGGAGATGCTGGGTTATGGAACAGACACATTACATACTGTATACTATATAGTCATTTATGCTATGGTATAAAAAAAAAAAAAACTCACTGAAAGTGAAACTGGAACAACAGAAACTGCACATTCACCCACATGTTGTGAAGTGTATTTAAAAGTATTTATTTATATGGCTGAAACCATTTCCTGTCGTTTGGCTGAAGGTGGACACTCTGTTAGGAAATTCTAAGTAATTCATGCAAGTAAGATTTTGAAGAAACACGTGAAGAGGCCATGGAACACATCAGAAGATGAATCTAGATAAAAACGCTTGATTAAAACAACTCATTGTTGCAGAGAAACACATGATGGACCTTGTTTACAAACCAATTAGTCCCATGTTTCTAGTTAAAGGAATCCTACCACTAAATAAATTATTGAGTTTAGTTGAGACTCAAGGTCTGGTTAGTCCCAAATACATTACATGATGATTGTCAACCCAAAAGATGTGTTTCTAATACCATAAACCATATGTTTGTTTTTTACACCTTACATCTAAGATATAAAGTATGGTGCAAAGGTTTTGGAGAGGGGAATTGCTGTAAACTATGAAGAGCAGAAATTATTTGGTATTTTTTTAATCAATTAAGAAGTGTTTAGTGAACAAAAGAAAAATATAAATCACATTACTGTTGGTATTACTCTTTACCATCATCCCAGCACTAGGACTGTAGTCAGGTGTACCATCAGGTTTTTATTTTTAAACAAGTCTTATGTCATATTTGTTTCAATCGAAATCATTCAACAATATGAAATTCCATTCGTATTGAGCTGTTAGAATTCTAATGCACTGTTCAATTTCTGGCCAGAGTTTACATTGTGCACCATGCATTCTGATGATGAAAGATGTAATTCTGTGCGTTGCCAGTGGCTACTATGAATCGAAGCTACAGACTCCTGCTGCTCTATGACCTCTGGACCACATAGAGGTGTAGGTTGCAGTGTGTGCTTCTGCATGTGTTTGCAGTTTACACTGACATGTACAGTAAGTCAGGTTGAGAAGAACTTTGCAGAGTTTAAGACAACAGTTTGCAAGAGATGTAAAGTCGACTCTAGACGAGCGTGTAAATATGTCCAATATTCTTCTGGTTATAGATGGGACCACGTTCAGTTCATGTCAACATGGCAGATTCCTAGTGTTTGAATGATTAGCTTTTAAAGCGTTGTATATTTCACATGTTCATCTGACTTGTTATGTACATTATGTGACTTTCAGTGTAGATAAACCATAAAGGAATGGGAGTGTAACTGTACTGTCTTCTTTGAGAGGCCATGTGACCAGATAAAACGTTTCTTTTCTTGTTTAAACTTATAACATTCTAATCCCTGAACACTGGATAGAAAACACATTCACTTCTGAAACACAGACAAAACGCATTATCGTGTGTACTCATGTCTCTGTCACTATGCAAAGTAATCAGTAGTGGAAAGTAGAAGGATGATTTATGCCAATTAATCATGATTATTTATTCAGCCTAAATTGATCTACACTTAGTGATTATCACTGTATGTATGTGAGTTCATACAGTTTCTAATACATAGATATTTTGATCATATTTAAATGTAAAATCATAGTGATCTGTGTTAGAAAAGAGTCAGTTAAGGTGAAGGGAAAGGTTTACAGAACAGTCGTAAGACCAGCCATAATGGATGGATTAGAGACACTGGGAATAGGTAGAGGAGACAAGGATGGACAGGATCAGGAATGAGGTGATTAGAGGGACAACACTGACAGGAAGGTTTGGAGAAAAAGCTAGCGGAGACAGATTGAGATGGTTTGGACATGTTCAGAGGAGGGACAGTGGATACATTGGTGGATACAAGAATGATCCTAGGGATGAACCTACTGGGTAAGAGAAAGGAGATTGATGGATGCAGTGAGGGAGGACATGGAGGTAGTTGAAGGGGAAGATGGAAAACAGTGATTCACTGTGGCAACGCCTAGATAAGGGTTGTACCATTGGTACAACTTGATGTATATTAGCTGAAGAATACAATGAACAGAAAAGTTGAAAAGGACTTATTTTGGAACAGAACAATGCCATAACTATTGGTTTAGGAAGTTATTTTGGTTACTATCAAGAAAACTGTGAGAATGTCTAGATATCAGCTCTAAAATTCAACTTTTCTGTGCTATTTTGTTGTTATCAATATACTCTTCTGATCAATTGTAACTTTAATGGAACAAGGCACTAAAATGACCAAGAAATTGAAGAAAGCATCAGGGAACAGGGAACATTGACAGTATATGTAGACACTGCATGTGAGTGTGAATAGTTAATCCTCTCCTTTTATGGCTGGTGAAATGTCCAGGCCGTAAATCATGTCACTTGATCACCACCCCTAAAACTCTGTTTAAACTAAATGACCCTTGAGCAGCAGTGTTGGCCTCAAACCAAGTGTGAATACACACTGGTTTATACAATCTTCCAGCTTGGTATATTGTACACTCACTTCCCTCACTCCTAATTAACCTCTGTTACAATAAACCTCAGAGCGGAACATTTTCCATGTTTGTCTATAAAGATGGAACATTAATTTATAACCGTGTTGACCAAAAATCTATTAATGAAATTTCCATTTATGTATTAGCATAATAGCAAGCTCCACTTCCTGCAGGAGTTTTTTTAAGGAGTCAGCTGCTTTATATGTATTCTATGTTTGTGTGTGCGTGTGTGTGTCCTCTATTTTTCTCATTTGTGAACTGACACGCTCTGATAGATGTCCATGGATCTGGCCATAGACGCCAGTTGATAAACCTATGGATTTAGCAGTATAAGAATGATAGATCAGGCTCTAAATAACGCAGGTGGGCAGATTCACACACAGGCCCCATGTACGTTTGTGGGACCTCATCCTGCAGCTGTCTCTTGTGATAAATGACTGAGTACATCCTTACAATAACCAAAAAGTCCAGTCAATCCTCTGCGGTCTGGCTGAAGCAGAGAGTGGTTACATAAAGTTAAATTCATCTTCACCGGTGAGTCTCTTTTTAAAAATGTTTACTTCACAGCCCAGAGTTAGGGCTGGGTTTTCACTCTCTGAGCCTGACCCTGTTCACCCTCATCATCAGTGAGTTGCTTGGACGAACATTAAGTCGAAAAGCACAAAAAGACCTCCATAGAAAGGTTGTGATTATATAAACCTCAGGACACTGTCATTACATAACTAGGTTTTGTGTCATTATATTGGAAAAACATAATGACAACCAGATAATATTCCAAAACTATGTTCTTTTGGTGGGACCAGGCATTAAAATGACAAAGAAATTGAAGAAAACAGCAGGGTAGTTTGATATTTCTGTCCATCCATGACTGTATGTTCCACAATTGACTTGCAACCTTTCTAGTCTTGTCCCTTGTCCACTACCTTTAATCCTGATAGCTGGGATTAGCTTCAGCTCTTCAGAGCACTGGTTATCTATCTGAAAGTTTAATACTGTACATTTCAATCATGCAGTCATGAGAAAAGATGGGCAGGATTCTACCCTGAAAGGACAGATTTCTATTGTCTAAGTCAGGGGTGTCTCAATTTCACCGCAGTCCGGAATTACAATCTAGCATGACTACGAAACTATGAGTATATTTTCAGAAATAAACTGTAATTGGCATTTAATACAGATATTAAATATTGTTTTTTTTCAAACATTGAAACTTGAACAGCCAAAGCTCAATGATATCAACACATGAGAATTTACATTAGAAATAATTCACACATCAGTGGTATTTGTCTCTTAATCTGTCTCTTCGTAGATCTTTCCAGATCATTATAACAAATTCTGACAGTATATAATGTGTAAATACTGGTGGGTCAACTCTAGTACACATTTGATTTTAACGTGCAGGGCAGATATAATTACACTCAGGGCCAAATTTGGCCCCTGAGCCTGAGTTGGACACTTGTGGTCTAAGTTGTCTAAAGACAGGTTGCAGTGATGAAAGCCTGTTTAACAAACTGTCCATGTGCAGAAGTTACTGTCCTCTGACTGCTTTCTCTGGTCACACTACAAAACTCTCTTGTGGCATTAAATCACATACAGTCAGTTCTCTTCACAGAGCCGTGAAAAGAACTGAGCCTGAAGCTAAGACTGGAGTTGAATGGCAACAACATCAGTTCATTACGTAAGCAGGTTTTATTGTTCAGTGTTTGTCCTGAAGCTTCCGTGGATATTTGCTGTTCTTTGGTTGGCCTGTGTTTTCACAGTAAACTTTGTAGAAGAGAACCAGTCATCCTGTAAATACTCTGTTAAACAGTACGTGATAGTACTTTTACTTACAGTGCCGTCAGTAGTCAGTCTGAAGCATGCAGACATATAGTAAGTTATGACAACTTCTAGTTATTAATCTCTCAGACTCCCTTGCTGTAACAGTGTGCAGGAGTTGATCTGGATTTGTATCTGTCGTCTAAACTCCAGTGTGACTTTTAAGTGAACACCTGTGAACAGTGATGAAAATGTTTTTTTTTTTTCTCATCTGTTAGGAGCTTGGAGGGGCATCTGTTGGAGCAGAGCCGGGTGTGATTTGATTAGAATCCACCATCAGTAAGGTGTCACAATCCTACACCAACTACTTATTAAACCCGCAGGAAGAGTCTGTGCAGCTTCACACAGAGGACAGATGGGTGTGTTTACTGCAATCTGTTACAGTAGACATGATAAAGTCAGCAATACGCAAATAAGTCACGACTTGTACCTTTTACCACAATAATTTGTTACTGGTAAAAATAAGCCTCCTCTATTGGCAAGAATACAACTGGCACTACAGTGTATGTGACTTGTTCCTATGTTAATTATTCCTCCCAGTCAGTGTCTGGAGCACAGCCACTGCTGCTCTTCCTGTGATTTGTCTTCGTTGTATTATTAGTTTCTGCTCAGATAAACAGATGTATCCCCACAACCTTCCAATGTGTCCATTGTTGAAAGATATTTTTTTTACCAGGGTTAAGACAAGAGTCAGAAACATTTTACCATGCCTGCTGGACATGTTTGCGCTACAGTGCTATTAATAATAATAATAAAACGTTTGAGTGTTTACATTAACTTCAGGAATGAGGTGATTAGAGTGAAAACACGGACAGGAAGGTTTAGAGAAAAGGCTAGAGAAGCTAGATTGAGATGGTTTGGACATGTCCAGAGGAGGGACAATGGATACACAGGTAGAAGAATGATCCTAGAGATGGAGCTACCAGGTAGGAGACAAGGAGGAGATTGAAGGATACAGAGGACAGGGGGAGATGAAAAATGTTGACTTGTTGTGGCAACCCCTG
This sequence comes from Paraplagusia blochii, assembly GCA_016785265.1. NCBI lineage: Eukaryota > Metazoa > Chordata > Actinopteri > Pleuronectiformes > Cynoglossidae > Paraplagusia > Paraplagusia blochii. The sequence goes on along the minus strand of JAFBJS010055194.1, from coordinate 53,463 downwards.
AAAAAAGGGACTAGCCGAAAGGAAAAGAAGAAGGCGTTTAAGTATTTTACATATTTAATGTGAAACTAGAAAAAAGAAACAATAGAAATGTGCATTCAAGAAAAGAACATTCAACCAAATGTCACTTTTTTTCTTTTTGACATTTTGATATGAGAGATTGCTATTGGTTCCATATTAGCCCATAATTGTGTTAACTTCCTGTCACAAGAATGTTTTATATAGAAATGGATAGCTCACCATTTAGTTCTGGGAAATAGAACTGACCATAAGTATGAGAAGAAGAAAAGGAAGCAGTCTGCAGCTTTAGTCTGGACAAACTCTCCATCATTTGACCAACTGAAATGAAAAACAGAGATATGGTTGATTAAAAAAAAGAACAAAAAAAATCTATTTTTACATAAATGTTGTCAAACACCGGTCACACAGATTAAGAGGTATTTATACTATGGCGTCTGGAACAACTAGACAGTACTTCACACCCATGCAGTTGCATAACACTGAAGCCACTCAGGTCCCCCGTGGCGAGTCACTCGTCCATAGGACAAAGATTATATGTGTAGACCATCACAGTGGTCCTGTGTCAGGGGGATGAAGGGGAGGGCAGGTGTGGGGGGAGGTGCTGTGGGGCGGATCTTTCTTTCTGAGCAGAGTTTAAAGCCCCTGACGGAGCAGCAGCTGTGATAAGGTTGCCACATGAAGAGGCAGAACCAGGAGCTGTCCAGTGTGCTGAACTGATGGGCTGACTGATGACTTCTCATTATCACTATTACTGTGTTTTTCTGATCACATCCTAAGCATGCTGTCAACCGTGATACCAAACACTTAGGTAAGTTTTTTTATATTTTGTATTCTTTCTTGGCTATTGCTTGATAAGCAGAATTTATGTTATTGATTTGACTAAACCTCTGACTTCCGAAGCAGAACAAAGCAACTTTAGATACAGTAGGTAGACCTTTATAAATCCCTTGTGAGTATCCTTCAGGAAATTAGGATTGAGGGTTATTTAATGATTGATTAGGAATTGATACACTAACTTTGTACAATTGTGTGTCTTTTTAAAGACATTTAATTGAAAGACATGCTTAATCCAGAAAATGATAACAGTCTTGAATCAAGTTGTGAACTGTAATTCAAGAAAAAAAAATTAAATGACAACCCTTTTTCTCGTGGTCTTTTCCTTTTATGCCATTTAATGTAAAACTGCTTCTCGATCATAATTTAAAAATTCACATGATACCATTAAAGGATTTAACTTTAAAGGAATTTATTTTAAGTTACTTCATTTAACATTAAACATTTTATCCCACTTTAATTACCAATCTTCAAACCACAGAGTCAAAATTTTCATATTTATGAGAATAAATATATTCTCACATTGAAATGTATCCATACATTTCAAACAATCCACAAGGACAAATATAAAACCATAGCTTTAAGATAAAATTGTAAAATTACTAAAAACCTAAAAAGAAGAGACCTTTAGCCAGAGGATTGTGATATGTGACACGATACTGACGAGACACATGAAGTATCTCCTTATTAGCGAAACTAGTATTCAAGTATCATTTATCTAAATTCAACAATCTTTCAAACTTGCATTTTTTCCTTGTAAACTAACAAATGTATTCCTTGATACACAGCTTTATCCTCACAATGTTTTTTTCCATAAACTTTTATTACTATTTTTTAACATCTACATACAAATGAGTATCAGCACTAAAGTTAATTCTTTTTTTTTTTCTTTTTAAAGTGGCCATAATACTTACTTGGCATCTTAATGCCTATGCAGCTGTTTGGCCACATGGCTAGCTTTATGAAAGTTAGTGAAAACCAAAAATCCATTCTGTTAATATTTTAAAATTTTGCTTTAGCCTTTACCGACCTTTGTTTCTTGAGTTATGTATATATAGAATTTTGTTACAAATTTTTTAGGCTATTTGACCGATGCCAACAGCCAATAGCTAGAATCTGTAAACCCTTGGTGTTTAGCAGAGTTATCTCTGTAGAACTCTTTATCCAGTTCAAGCCGAGGCAGTTTAGAGACTTGTCTTTCTTTTGGTTTTTCCTTCTTAACTCTGCATTAAAGTTTTTGAACTGTTGTTCTTCTTCTATTTTTAGTTAAATCCATATATTCACTTACTCGCTTTAAATTATAAGCTTATATAAACTTTGTTTTCTGACTATAAATTACTGATGGCTTCCTTGTTATCACTGTGCAGCTGGAAGAACTAGTATGAAGTGCTTTTAACCATTGTGGTTACAAAGAGCACATCATAAGTGGGGTATAATTCTCAAGCTGTATTGTATATGAAGACAAATTTCTGCTTTACTGATTTGTCATCATTCGTTTACACTATTTTCTTACTGAGGGAAAACACAGTGGACAGTAAGAGCCTTTCTGTCTTCACATGCAGCACCAGATCTGTCCACTCTGATGTAACCACAGGCCATTTGATAATTGACACTGCGGCAGGCAGTTTCTTTCATTAGCTCCATTTAAAGTTTGTGTCGGCACCACAGTCCCATCACATGGACAGCGGGGGGAGAGAGGGCAATCAACATGTCTATGTAGAGAGAGATGTGGTGGGAAGGAGGGTGGAAAAGCCTCCTAGAATAGAATCTGCTGACTGAGGAATAGCCCCATCCACTGGAACATGCTCCAGGTAGAGTTTCTATGCTGAATTTCTACCAACTGGAATTAATATCTAGCTAGTTAAGTACTTATTTCATTTTTCACAAAGCTGCTTTTTTTTCTAAAAATGATTTTATTATTATTTGTTTATTGTTTGTTATTTGCTGTTCTTAAGTGAATTTGCAGTTTCCATCTTTGCCGCTTTTATGAGGTTTACCTTAGGTTTATTGCCTTGTCAAATTGACTGTTTTATTAAGACAACCTTTATGTAACATTTGGAGTTTGGACTTAACTCTTCCTTCATTAATTGTGTAGTTTCTCATGATCTATGGCATCAATTGTAAGCCAAATCACAAAAATAACATTTATTGTATTTGTTTTTCTCCTGCTTTTGCACTACAGAGCTTAGACATTACCTGCAATCACACAGCCTTGTTAAACTGCAAAGGTGTTTTCTGTTTTTAATATTGTTCATGCTCACATAACTGTATCCATAACTAGATTAATTCAATTGAAATGAATGACAAAAGAGGATCAGTTAAGATAGTATTAAAACCAAGGCTTGAATCAGAAGACGCATTATTTGTAAGGCCTATATCAAGCAGCAATAATGAATCAGTCAGGAAATAAGCTTGACACAATTTTATATTTGACATAGTACTTAAAGTTACTTAAACAAGCAAACATAAGGACCCAGATAATCAAAAACAGAATTTAAGTACACTAGAGAAAGTATAACATACCTGATCACTGAGAATTGAAACATGTTGCATGGAATTTCTGCGTCTCCTCACATGTGTCTTCTTTATATCCGATAGCTCACCATCATATACGGTTAGGAGTTAGTCCTGGTCCTCACACGTTTTTGTCCTCCTAAAATCCTGACCTATGGACAAAGTCACATTTATTCCATTCAATTTCCAGATCTATCATTAAAGGTTGAATGTCAAAACTCTACTTATTGCTTTAACCTTGTTTACACATCTTAAACACCATGTTTCAATTGTACAACATTAACAATTCAAGAAAAGACAAATGTTCATTTTCTTAATACCAAATATACTACGTAGCCACTAGATGAAAGTATAATACAAGTATAATCAACATCAGGATGAACTTCAATTACCAATAATAAAGCTATTATTGCTAGCTATAATAAAAACTGCACCAGTAACGAATGAATAGTACAGTAAAATGAAATGGACTGCACAGGGAGTTGTTTTCAGAGGAATCAAACTCACGTCAAATACATTCTGTAGTACGCGTAGACAAGATACAGTACACTATACCTAGTAATATAACTACATAACATTTTGTCGCGTTTCCAGATGAGTAAACATAGCTGCTAATGGGCCTGTGAATTAGCATTAGCCTGGAAGTTTCAATGAACAGTCCATCTTACATCTGAGATGTGACTCACTCGCTTTATTCAGTCACATATTACCTAAACTCCAGCTGGTAACTGTACTTGTCTGACCTCTACTATTACGGTTTACACGCAGTTTCACTCTTTACGCCATCATCTTGCCAAACAACTGGTTTCCTCCCCGTTGGTGATATTAGAAACGACCAGTGAAACAGTTCATCTCCGACAAGCTGAACGTGACCTACGTAGCTCCTGATTGACTCCCTCGTGGCAAGTGGTCCATTTAGGTGTCATGTGGCATTTGAGGTCTTACTGATGAGTATAATTAATGGTCGATTAAGAAACATCAGTTTCATTGCTAACTGATTATATTTGTTTTTAACAGGGCTGCACAGACAGTACGTCTTAATGCCCCTAAACTTTTTGTAAGTTTTGTCTTTGGCATGTAAGCAGTCAGTTGTACGCACAGTTAACAGTTAACTCAGGTTGAATACTGAGTTGACACACTGTTTTGAGTGTCACAAGTCGACGAGATACAATTAAAGTTGAAAAAAAAAAAAAATCAGGGAAAAAAATGTAATTAGGCATTTGAAATATAATTATTCAAAGTGCCAGGGAATTGCGACTTTTTTAGGGTTCCTTTCTTCTTATGCAAGATTCAAGATAAAAAAAAAAAAAAAAAAGATCCCCGAGGGGCAATATGTAAGCAGTCAGTTGTACGCACAGTTAACAGTTAACTCAGGTTGAATACTGAGTTGACACACTGTTTTGAGTGTCACAAGTCGACGAGATACAATTAAAGTTGAAAAAAAAAAAAATCAGGGAAAAAAAATTAATTAGGCATTTGAAATATAATTATTCAAAGTGGCAGTGACTTTTTTAGGGTTCCTTTCTTCTTATGCAAGATTCAAGATTAAAAAAAAAAAAGTATTTATTCCCGAGGGGCAATTCAAGGCCCTGGGCAACACATGGATTCTCTACCGATTGATCTGAGGTGAATCTTCACTCACTGTGATTTATACCTCACTATGTCATTACAATAAAGTCTGTTCAATTGCCATTGGACTGGACTTTAAATGTAAATGAAATAAACCTTTGTAAGCCTGATTTGCAACGTCCCTTACAATCAATTTTATCACAACATCTCTGGACAAAAGTGGACAGTACATCCAAATGTTTTAATCCCTCTGCCTGCCTGAGACCGCAGTTAATGAGTTAACAGAACTACTGTGACTTAAACTGCAATAAATTCTCAAACACAGAATTTTAACGTATGAAGTATTCTTAACAAGCTTTATATTTGTTTTTTTTTTCATACAGGCAGCTGACAGCTGGCATATCATCTGGAACAACCTTCCTCCAGAGTTTATGTCTACAGCAACAATGACCCAGCAAATCAGTGCCACTCCAGTCGTCCTCTGAGAGATAAACTTAACCAACCTTCAAAACCTGCATCTCTTTCTCCATAATGACCAATACTGACTAGTGGGCTGTGGACTATGAGCTCTCCTCTCCATCCCCTCTTGGATTCCCCAGGGGCACAGCTGTGCAGCAGCCAACGGCAGGACACCCTGAGCAGGGAACGGCCCTGTGCTTTGTGGGCCTCCTTGTCTTACTTTTGCTCTTTCTCCTTGTCCGCTGTATCCGTATCCTCTTAGATCCCTACAGCAGCATGCCAGCTTCATCCTGGACAGACCATAAGGAGGGACTAGACAGAGGACAGTTTGATTATGCACTGGTGTAAGAGAAAGGAAAGAGAAGGAAAATATTATGTTAATCACGTGATGTGAATGATTTGTTTTCAATTGTTTATCTGGAATAGAAATGAGAAAATGCTCAGGTTAAAAATATATATTTTATTCCTACAATTGTAAGAAATATCTAAACTGACCTTGGGCAACCAATTTTATTTTTTGGACTTAGCAGTCGCCATCCCTTTAAAGAGCTTTATAGGCTTAGAGTGGATGAATATTTGTCACTGAAAGGTTTAATAATGGATTGCATGTTCCCTAAAACCTTCTCTGCCAAACCTTTACAACTGTGCCTGTAGAGACAACAACTGTTGGTTCACACTCCTTTTGTCACTGGTTTTGTAAGGAATTCTTTATGGATAAAATATTGCACAAAGACCTTAATGATTTACATCAAAGATATTCTATTCCACGTGATGATCAACAACAAACTGTTCCTTTATTAATACATGTTAAATGAAGTTATTTTTCTTGTATAGTATATTAAAATAGACTGATTTTCCTAAGAAAAATATGAAACGCCATGAAGTTTCACATCTTTTCCTAATCGTCTAGAACAGTGTATCTGTAGTTGTGTACACACACACAGACACACACACAGACACACACACACACACAAACCGTACTCACCACTAAACCTCAAATCAATATCAGGATGATTTAGAGCAGATTGAATCAATCAAAGAATCGATTCAAGGCTCGTAAAAAGTCACAGCTACTTAATTTACGCGGGTGGACAATCGCAGCACAAAACAAACACACGTATGCAATCTTCAGAATAAGTGTAAATCTAGTAAAAAATACTTTCAATGCGTATAGATTAAATGCACTTCATGACGATCTAGTGTGACCCATTTTATTTAATAATTTAGGTATTCATATTCATCATTTGTTTTTTGGTGGAAGATTCCCCTGAGATAAGCTGAGGGTGAAAAGGGCGCTTCATTTTTTTCCTTTAGCCTGATCTCCATCACCATGGTTAGTTGCGACCTCTGCTGGCTATTTTAGAAACTGCTCCAATCCTTTAGGTAAGCCAGGACCCAGTCTTTTACAATTGCTGTTATTTTACACGTTGATAATTTTTTATTTGCATTTACATAGTAAGCAATTTGTTGCTTAACTTCAGAGTCCCACTAACAGTCCTTATTAACCTTGAATAAAACAGTTCCCCAATTTATTCAAAATGTATTGCATCGGGTAACCAACGGCGTCTAGCTGCAGGAAGTCTTTACGTCACTAGGAGGCGCCAGATCGTTAACTCATCTCTATAGGTACGTAAGACCAAGTTTAAGTAACTGTGGTACAATAACGTGAGTTTGTTTTATTGTTTTAACCAAGTTAACTAACAATTTTAACTTGGTTAAAATTGTTGTGTAGAACCAGTACGTGGACTGAGGAAAGAAAACGTATTTGTAAAACTAATCCTTTTATTTCTTACGTCACTCATTATTCACTTTATCAATAGAGAAGTTTTCACAGAAAATCTTAGATACTATCATTTAAATGCATATATAGTTGCAAATGTATGCTTGAACTCACTTCGTAGTACATAACGGTTAAAGAATACCCATTATGAACACGTGACAAAAAATAGCAGCAGGAACGTGAACAGTCATTAGTGAACCTCGATTATCTCTTCATCTTTGGTGTCAACATCCACATCTGTAACTCCGTCGTGTCTTCCGTTCAGGACACGTAAAAAGGACAAGGTAACAGGGACTAGTTATTCACCATGAATGCCAGGATTTCAGTCAAATTAGGCTCGTTTTTAACCGAATTCTTGCTTAGAAAATTCATTTTGCCCTGTGAGTTTATTCACTTTATCACTAGTTGATGACAAATGTATACCACCAAGGAACCGTTTTATTGTGGTTTACATATGTAGAATAGGTCACTCCGAAACATTTTTTACTTAGCTTCATGACTTCGTCCATGAAATACGCTGGCTTGTTTAAAAGAGGATAATTTTCAAGATTTAGTTACATTGTTACGGTTCCTAGGTCGACATGTATTGTTTGTAATATATTTTCATAAAGCTAAATGGCTTTAGCGTTACCAGCAAACACTAATTAGCCTCGTTCTACTTACCCGGTTGAAGATGACAAGGTTAGCGTAACCGCAGCTATCAGAGAGATGGGCGGATACGCAAATTCTTACAGGTACGGCACTTTCGTGCACATGCGCAGTAGTATTTGCTAATCTGGCGGGAATGGTAAACCTGTCGAGACGGGATAGCACAGAGGTTCAACATTGTTAAAAGAACGAGGAGAATCTCGAAATGGTTTAATAAATTCAATTTTTATGTAAATGTCAACGTTCACTCCACACTGTTACAGATGTCCACGCAAGTGTCTCCAGTATCTTTATAGATAATACAAACTAAGGTGAATTAAGCGCTGTGCCAAAATGAGCTACTTAGTTGTCTAAACTAAAACTGAATTGTTATTGAAACCTAGTAAGAATGGTTGTATCATTTACCAAATTGTTTCATGGATGGATGGTCCAAACAGAATTCTTCAAGTTAGGCGTTCTATAATAATAATGATAATAATAATGATAATACATTTTATTTATTAGAATTTAGGTTTGCTTTTTTACTTGTTGGCTATTAATTTCTATATTATTGTTTTTTAATTTTGTTTTTTTTAATAAATAGACACTAAATATCAAACCCAAATCTTTGAATATGAAATTAAGATCAGCAAGAGTCTTAAAAGTATTCCTTTTGTTTTAGTCACTAGCATTAATTTGAGATGTTTCACTATTCTCCTGCCAACACAAACAGGGCCTTTCAGCATCTGTATTGACACTCCATCATTGTTTTTATGTTTCATACCAATATTGAACAACTACAGGCACCACTACCTAATATTAAAAGTCTGTCACTGTTTAAGCACTTACCTTAAAGTATTATTGCACTGAATGTGACCTCAAAACAACATAAAGCCCTATGTTAGATTTCACAAGCATTACTGTTATAATACTGCTGCTCATGCTAAGGCCAACACCTGCAGATCTGCAGACACAGAGCCTACTCCTGCAGCCCAGGTGGTTCTTGTGCTTGAAAGGAGACAAAGGGACGAGAGCACAAGTTTGTTTTGTTTCGTTTTTTTTTTTTAACAGATGCTGCGTAGTCCACAGAAAGTGTCAACCTGTCCTCTCGTCCTCAGCTCTGAGGAGGTGTCCTTTTTTCTATTTGTCAATAAGTTTAACCAGGCTTTGGCGGAGGTCATTGAGATCAAAAATCTTGATGTCCAGAATTTCAATGATCCTATGAATCTCAGCATCCACACGATCCCGTTCCTCCAGAGAACTATTCAGGTTCTGCTCCGCGTTCTGGATGCGACGCTCCAATTCTGAGTTTCGCATCTCCATTTCCTGCAGCGCAAAAAGAATAAGTGGAAAATTGCAAGAATATACTTAAAGCACTTCTCTCTGCCCTCGGATTGACAACCATACCCGTAATCTGCGTATGGCCTCATCTCTGTCCCGTTCCATCTCATGGTACTCAGACTTCTTACTTTGCAAAATGTGGATTTCCTGGAAAATAATTCACAAAGAGCAAGAATTTGTTAAATTATGACAACAACAAAAATACCTCATTAGAGTTTAATTTCAGAATAGATTTGTTATGGCATTATTCTGCCAATATTATGTGCTATTATGTGCTATTTTAAAATGAACAAGAAGCTGAAGACAACAAGGGTGATCGTATTATTTATTCCATGATTGTATGTATATAATTTTTTTTTTACGGCTTAAACCTTAACTTTTATTAATCACAAGTGCAGCCCTGCCTCCTGCTGAATATTTGTGGTGCATTGAAACGTACAAAATACAGAGGTATTGAGTGATAGAGAAATCATATATGCAAATAATTGTATTGAGGATAGTCTCTGGTCATTTTTTCGTCCAAACACCGTTTTCGATTGTCTAAACTCTAGTAATGCAAATTGTTCAGATATCACTGGGTAAACAACAGTATATCCTCATTAATGGTCAACAATGGTCAATGATCTATGGATAATGTCTATTGCCTTGGGTTGCAAATGTTTGTGACTTTTAAAATATGGTTCCCAAGAAAAAAAAGGTTTGGAAAACACTGTCCTAGATTTACGATATTGTGGCACTAACCTCGTCTTTGGCCTTCAGCAGAGCCTCCAGCTCCTCCAGAGACTGAGTCAACTCGTCCTTCAACAAGTCACTGGGCCCGTGGCCTCCGTGGGCTTCCAGTTCAGCTACCTTCAACACAGACACAGACGAACACATGTTTATCTAGATTTATCTACATAAAGTAACTTACAGAGTATGTTGTGTCTGAAGCACATAGGTTTCTGTGTCTGTGCGCTCACCCCTCGTCAAGTTCCTTTATTTATGTGTTTATTCTGAGGTGCTACACCTAAAGCAAGCAGCCTACAATACCCATACTTCTACTTTTGGTTGACATACCCTGGACATGAACTGACAATCCACATGTGTTGTGCATTTTGTGCACATAATTATCAAGATAAGAGGCGTTCAGTGCCCATAAATACTGAATGGTGCTTGAGGTGTCTGTTGTGCTGGCGCCTTGGTGATGTTGGGATGCGTCCAATAGATCACCAAAAGAGAATAAGAGCAGGTGATTTGGGGATGTTCAGGAGGAGATCCACATTGGCCAGGGTTCCTCCAGACAGACTGGTTGCCTGACTTGACGCTTCCTTGCAAAAAAACTCTTCTGTTTGCAACTAAGTCAGTGTCAGCGTAGACTTGTCACTGAACTAGATACCACAAGTACATTTTAGTTAAAATAGTACGTAGGATTTTTGTTAAAATACAAAACGTTTTTTCTTACAAAAGCAATATAAATTTTATCATAATATACATACATGTCTGCATATTCACACATATCCATGTGTGAATAAATGCATGTTATTTTTCCATATTATTTATTAAAACACTCTGGTTTTTAAGGAGTCACTTGACATAATTCTGAACACTGTTGGAGCTTGAAGCAGGAGCAGAAAAGAGAGAGACAGGGAGAGAAGTTGATGCCAGCTCCCTCTGGTAATTTTTCATTTTTTCCCTAACTGGGACATAGAAAGTAGGATATCGCTGTCCTACAAAGCCCACTCAATCTCACACCACCCAAGAGATGTGAACCATTTTCAGCCACCTGGCTGGCCTCTTTCAGACACAGGAAGCTTAAAAAAAATCAGAGCTTGAATCTATTTACACTGAAAATGAGTAAAACAGTTTATATAACATAGCAGCACAGGAGCATGAAAGGCAGCGATCGATCCTGCTCAGCTGAGCTGCTGTGAACTGTGACGAGGACGTGGTGAATAAGAGTCAGCCTGAGGCCATTTCATCCTCATCAAAGGTGAAAACAGTAAACACGGTTTTTCAATCTGCTTCCACTGAAACTGAAGAAGTAACTAAAATATAAAATATGCCCAGCAGACAAAGTGTTTTTAGTCTGAACTCTTTTGTGGATTACAGACTACATACTGTAGTAGACCAAACTTTCGTTAAAGGTGAACAGAGGTAACACCTGTATAGCAGGACTGATAATGAGAGGAAAAAAAAATAAAATTTACAAAAAAATATATTAATTGTATAATTAAAAATATATAAAACAAATAAAAAATGAAAAAAATTGTAACCCTAACCCTGTTTGACACCCGCTCACTGCTCCCCAGCCTTTCCAAGCTGGTGACTGTTGACTTTGGTGATGGATAAAATGCAGAGGTTGCATTTTGTTGTGTGCAGTGATGTAATTCATAATGTCAATGACAAGGAGTTGACTTTCCTTTCTTCCCTTACAGGATTCAAACCCAGGTCTCCTCCACAATTGTTGGAGGACGTATCCCCTGGGCTGCATTGCCCAAGAGAATGAGCTGCAAGGACTGCTTCAGGGAAACGAGTCCATTTTCAAAAGAAATCCTTGTTACTGAATGTCCCAGTATGGTGTCCTTTATTGCTCACTTAGATATGTTTTCTGTACAACTGCCTATACTATTTTTTTTTCCCCAACAGAGTGTCTCTGTCATCACAATGGAAGCAGCAGGGACCTCACCTGCTCCCTCAGTCGCTCCGTCTCCTCCTGATAGGCTACTAGCTGCTTCTTCCACTGCTCAACGTTGTTGTTGGCTTCATGCAGAGCTGCCACCAGCTTCGCATTGCTGTCCTGCAGAGTGAAGAGCTCGGCTTCCAGGTTCATCTCACATATGGACCTGAGAATCACAAGAAGATACTATTATTATAACCATTCATCTTCATCCTCTTATCTGTTATCGGCTCATAACAGACACCCAAATCACACTGCACCCTACTGTGACCCTTCCTGTGGTTGATGAGCCTGCTCTAAGTCAAGTGGGTTGGGATGGTGCTCGGAGCCACGGCCGGGTTAACACTATCTGGGGCGTGGGTCCTGGCAGGTGCATTGACACTGACTTCATTGACTGTGTGTCAACATAAAGCGCAGGTGTCTTTGTTCTAAAAGTTTTTCCTACCCATAATATTTTCCTACCTTTAGCCAAAATTTATAGCCATATCTGAAGCATTTTCCTAACCATGGTATCATTAAACAACTATAATATCTTCCTACCCTCTATTTTAAAGATGGCAGCATATTTCTATAGATGTTAAAAAACCATAATATCTTCCTACCCTCTGTTTTAAAGGTGGCAGCATATTTATACAGATTTTAAACACTGTAATACCAACCTTAGACATTTAAAAGAGATGGAATGTAGATATTATGGGTGTTTGAAGGAGAGTCAACTCATTTTGTCACTTGACATCAGCAACATGAGCCCCCCCTGGTGGCGAGGCACAGGGCTGCAGCCCCTTTAGCCCATTTTGGTAATACGGTCTTGCTCAGAGCACTACAGTTGCAACCTAGATGCTTCGAACCTAAATCGGTACAGATCTAAGTCGGCTTCCTGAACTAGAAGGCCACCCCTGTACCATTTTTAGTATAAGGACTGCCTAAAGGTTAACATTTAATTATGGTTGTTGTGGATTAATTATGATCAATCATGCCTGTAATTTAACAGGCATTTTTTCACTGACTCAGTCAAAATATATACTGATAAAAAAACTCGATGCACATAATATTTAAATTACAATTGGGAATTGCATGGTTCTAATCAATCAGGTTGACTTACATGGTCATGTGGCATATTTCTTTTTATAAAAAATATATTGATCACTGGCGTTCCCTTCGAATCGTTTTAAATTGCCCTTGAGAATATAATATTCAGAACAACTTCTCCTCAAGTCTTCAAAATTATACTAAAGAAAATAGAAATCCCATGCAAGGTTTAAAGAGGCAGAATAACATTACCCTTCAGAGAGCATTTTTTTTATTCTTTCCTTCTCAGAGGAGAGTGTGATGTCCGCGCTCTGGCTGCGGAACAGCTTGTCCTCGGGGCCATTCACGCACATCACAGGTGGAGACTGAAGTTCATCAGAGAGGTCCTGAGAAACACATCAGTAAATGGGCTTTCCCTGACTCTGGGCCTATGGGAGAGTAAGCTGACTATTTCAGTCAAGGACTCAGAAAGAAACCAAAATGATAAACTCACCTGTGAGAACTAAAGAAGAGGTGAAAGAAAAAAGAGAAAGAAAATCATGTCAATATTAAGTAAAATATTTATATTATAAATATATTAATATTTAAAATCACTGTTAATCACACCAGCTATGAGGAAAATATCAATAAGTGATATTAAGTTGGAAAAAAAACCCAAAAACAATGCATTCTGTTATTTTCTGTAGTTTGTAACTTAAAATTGTGTTACTTGAGAGCAGGCGTGAGCATGGTGTGGCGATCTACCGCTAGGGGGAGCGCAAGATAAAAAATATGGCATATTTCTTTTTAAGTGTTACTTTTAATATACACTGTACATTTTAAATAATAAATAAATAACGCAGGCTACATTTTGTGAGTCGATACACAATGTCTAAAAAAGTTGTCCAAGCTAATTGGACAAGATTCCAGAGGGAGGGCCAGTAACAAGAGAAGTGTGTCAGCAAACAACATGAGGGATTTTTAGGGCTTTTGCACCAGGGAGGTTGTCAATTTGTCTCATCTCAACAAGGTCATATGTACAGCTCCATGTATCTGTGGGTGCTCAGCGCTTTAGTACCGGAGCAGCCTATAGCAGCCTGTCTTTTTGTAGTACAGCCCATGACGTTGAATGAACACATTTTAATGAGCTATGACAACAAAACTAATATAGTTATTGTTCTACTGAAAAAGCCTGGACTGACAAGTTTACCACAGTCTCTAAAAACTTTTCAAGTTGGCAGCGAATGTAAATGAGATGTCGAGCCACTTGCGGTAATTTTTTTTTTACCAGCGTCCCAGTTTCCCACACTTTCCCCAACAACAAGTGACCCAGTTCATGTCTCTCTCTGTAGTGCTGCAGACTGACAAACTGCAGGAGCGTTCACTCAACAACTGGTCAGATCTCATACCGTTTCCAGTCCTAATTTCTATGCACTATGCGTTTGCATTACTGTGTGTATTCAGACCTGAGGAGCAGCGATGGTCAGTGCTGTGTTTGCCAGGTCTTTATCCTGTGACTTTTCTCGGGCGAGACGAGCTGCATCCTTCACCTCCTTAAACTTCTCTGAGAACTTTTTAAAGGAGGACAGGACACAACTCTTATTACAAGGGGAAACACACAGCAGATCCAGGATCAGCGGAACAAGGGTGGAATTTGGGGAAGTACCTGATGAAGCTGTTGTTCAGTAGCAAAGCCCAGACCGTACACAGTGTTGGCCCGGCTGTCAGCCCACTGACCAAACTTCTGCGACGTCTTAGTGAAGCTCATGCTGGGTGTGACTGTGCAGTTGATGATTGCCTGCAGATGTAGATAGAAGACTGATTTATTCAATCCAATCAAATCATTCTGTTCAGCAGCGGATATTATCACAGGTGGAAACAGATCAGATTTATATATATTATACTGTAAGCTGTTCTGTGCTAAATATGGGTAACATTAATTTTAAATAAAGTAAACATTTCTAGAAAAAAACATTCTTTTAATTTAGTGTGAAATCAAATATTGTATAAATAAAAGATGTGCTATTTTATTGGATGTTTAGCATAATATTTATATCTAACACAATTTAGCCCATAGCTCAGAGCATGTGGCTATTTAGTTATTAGTATTATTTGGCTATTAGTATTATTAGTATTTAGGCTATTAGTATTATTAGTATTTAGTTGGGTGTAGTGTATGGGAATTCCTAAAATTTGACAATGATTTTACCACCTGTTTAGATCTTCTAGATTCAAAAATAGGTATATATTTGTGTATGTATTTTCAGTTCAGAGTGTTATTAAATTGTTATTATTTTGGATGTAAGTATGGAATGGAAAATTTCCTGTCTGTATTATATTTATTTTTATGTATGTATTTTTTTCTTTCTAATCGTGAATTAATTCAATGGAATTCATTTGGAGTTGAAGGAAAGAGAAACACAAACTTGTGTCGTTGTGATTCACACAACTGCACAGAACAAAATGTCACCTCTTCCTTTAACCCATCACCAAAGTGAACAGTGAGTGGGAACAGTACCACGCTCAGAGCACCTCGCTTGGCAGCTTGTGGATTCAAAGGCCACCACTCAGTATATTGAACAAAAATCAGTTTTAATATTTTTTTTTTTCGCTAACTTCAATTGTCTCTTTAAAAGCAAGGTTTGGTGAAGTTTTTTGTTACACAAGACACACAGATTATACGTTATGCAGAAAATCATTGTGGCTTTTATGAGGTCATTTGTCATGCATCACTTCTCCACTGGGACTCCAAGCAAAAAGACATTTTCAGGCTCATTCTCCCCTGAGACATTTCTGGTCTTTTACAAATGACCGCTCAATCAAAAAAAAAAAAAAAAATCAAAAACCCCCCAAAGCTTTGCCGTACTATGCTCTTCTCTCTTATTCCACGTCAATGAAGCCCAGGCAGCTTTAGTCAAAAACAGTCAACCTCAACTCTCACGGAAATGAGCACAAAATGAGTGAAAAAAAAAAAACCTGAGCGCAAAATCCATTTATAGAACCTTTTTACGTCATTTCCAGGGTTACAATAATGGAACTGATTTAAAATCCCAAAATAGCAAAGCACTGGCAGGAGGAAGATTTTCCACTTTCATTTTTCCCTCTCCTCAAACAAATGAAGACCTGGGAGGAGTGGACTGTGTGGAGAGGGACAGACGGAGGCAGGAGCAGCAGCAGAGCTTAGCTGGGACCCAAACATACCAGGACTGATCTGCTGAACCATAAGCAGAGACCCTGATGTCTGGAAATGTGGGTCAAACCAGAGGTGCTATAATCAGGGATAAATACTGTACAAAGACCCTCTCTACAGACCCATCCCCTCCCTCAACCACTCCACTCCACTCCAGGATTTATTGTAGCCTCTTCATTAGGATCTAAATCTGCAGGCGGCTGATTTATCAACACACACTGTTGGTTTTGCTTACATTTCTGGTTGAACCCTTTCCTTCCTGATTGGATCGTGATGCAAAGTTGAAGCAAATGTGAATTGTGGTGATTAAATAAAAACGCTACGTACGTATAAATCTTTCGACGTACAATATATCTATACGTATATCTTTCTACCTTGGTTCCACCCACGCTGATGATGCGGTAGACATTCCGATTGGCGTCATAGAAGAAGGACACGGTGACGGCATGTTTGCTAGCCGGTATCCAGTTCCTCTTAGTGGCTGGATCAATTTGGAAAACATGTGCCCGGGCACTGAAGATCGGCTGCTCCCTGCAGGAAGACAAGGACGGGTGATTGGTTTATAAGGAGGATTTAAACGTGGAAATTGTAATGCAGACAATTGCATATACTGGAATAAATAGTGTTAGAAATCACAGTAGGTCAGGATTGTAATAAAATCATTCATCTTTATCCTCTTATTTGTTGCTGGGTGTCAGGGGCAGCAGTCTCCACAACTGCCACCCAAATCACACAGCCCACTGGAATTTAGACGGGTCGGGACGGAGCTATGATCAGAGCTCCTCAGTTGCTTAAAGGCCAACACTGCAGAAATATTATTTTTTTTAATAGCAAAATTAATTTCAGTTGCTGTCTCTCATTTATTCCCAGTTACCTCAGGCTCTGGTCTGATATCTCTATCACAACATCTCACCATCATCTCGCCTGAAACAACTAATTAAAGTGTTAACACGGAAAAAAAAAAGAAATAAACCAGGGCACTTCCTCTTCGACGCGATCATGTGAAACCTCTGCAGCGGCTCCCTGTAGGACTGTATCATTTTGGCCTGTCACTGCACATTTATATCTGACCCCATTAGAAAGAGCTGAAAATTCAAGAGTGGGTTCTCCTGACTGTGGATCACACCATGGAGGAGGAAGGATCGTGAAGATGTTCTCCAATCTATAAGATCTTTAAAGAATATTATATATATGATATAATTAAGTGATACGATTATTGTTTCCTCCTTTCAGTGGACTCACCACCCACAGGAAGGCTGACAGTATGGAGCAGTGTGATTTGGGTGGCAATCGTGGAGCTAATAATAATAATACAATTCCTCGTTTTTTGCCAAATAAGATGAAATCATCATGTTCAGAGACATTTATCTAAGTTTTGGGGGCAAACAGTAGCACACATTGGTATCGGTTGACAATATCAGCAAACTCGGACATGACCACGGAGGTGCTCTGATCATAGCATTGTCACGACTCACATAACTGCCAGTGGGGTCACCACCCACAGGAAGGCTCACAGTATGGAGCAGTGTGATTTGGGTGTCAGTCGTGGAGACTGCTGCCCTGCAACCCAGAATGAATGACCTTATATTCTATATTTACTCACTATACCTGTAGGAGTTTGCTGTTCTCTACTGTTAGGTTTCTGGGTCAACACAAAGTGAGGTTACTTTGATTGAATGTTGAAGTGTGTTAAGTCCTTCCCATATGCATTTAATGACGTCCTCCCCTATAGTTCTCCATATACTTTTATTTTATCTTCAGGTTTTTCTGTATCTCACACTGTGTGTGTGATCACTGAACAGCAGTCAGTCACTTCTAAAGGATGTCGTCCAACCTCCATTCTCAGCAGATGGATGTGGCCTTCAGAGCCTTAATGGGGTCAGGTGGTCTGAGCATAAAAAAAAAAGCCAGCCAGTGATTGGACGGAGATCAGGGCAGCCCCCAGGATGAGCCACCCCTATAATTCGTGTATTATCCACACAAGCTGCTTTACTGAGGTTCACTCCTGGATTTTCTACTCAGATTTTTCTCTCCTGACTTGTGGCTCCCTAGAGATTAACATCTGTGAAAATTGACTGTTTCACCCAAAACATTATAGTCGACATAAAAAGAGTTGGCAAAGGCCATCGCTATAAAAAAAAATTGAACAAATATTACTAAAACTCAGAGGCTGTACAGTAAAACATATTAAGAGATTCATCAAGTGTGAAAGGACGTCGAAGATTTTCTGTTGAACTGAGACAATAAGCGGAACAGTGGCACAGTGAAACCCCCCCTTTACAAAGACTGTGGCTCTGAAGATTTTTCTTTTTTTTTTTTTTTTTCACTCAGAAAAATCATCTCAACGTAGACAAAAATAATAATAAAAATCATGTTTTTCAGACATCAGCAAAACAGTTGGAATCACAGGACGATGAGGGATAGTAAGAAATAAGACGTCCGTACCTTTCTCTATGGTGTGGAAACATCTTACCAGGACACAGATGATGTTTTTCTGCAAATCAGAATAAGCACACAGTTAGGACGGAAATGTCAAGAACTAGTGGACTGAGTCAAGTCACAGTACTTTTTCTTTGGGACATGTAACATTTTAGTATGTGCTGCTCCAGAGATGCAGTAGGTGAGTGAGTCAGGTCTGGTCTGAAAGAATAATTGTTCTTTTAAATTGCTTGTCTGCAATGACAAATTATTAAGTACTAAAAACGGCACAACTCACAGCAGATCCCATTGTCTCGGTCCTGGTCTTATCTCAGTCTTTGTTCTGGTCTGACCCGTGTCTGTCTTTGACTTCTCTTCCTCATTGTCCTGTCTTTGTTTGAGGTTTGTTTTCCTATGTCTGCGTATTGTCTTACTTTGTCCCTGTATTGATCCAATCCTTCATTATAGAATTGACTTGTTCTTAGTGCTGTCCATTAAGTAAACCTTTGGTTTAATTGACTCCCACCTTGTCTTGTCTTGTCTGTCTTTCTCTCCTGCACTGCTCCCTGTCTTTTTTTTATCAATATCTTGAGTCAGTTTTTGTCTCGTCTGGTCGTTTGTCCTAATCTTTTTTTTGTCCATGTTGTTATTTTCTTACTGCCAAGTCTTTGATTTGTTTGATTGTTTTCTTACCCCATGTCGGTGTGAAATCTTACTCGGACTCAAAGCCTCTTCTATCCCGATCACTCCTTATCCACTTCACTTCCAGGTACTTCTCTCCTGAGTATTCCCAGGATCAGGATCAGCAGCAGCAGCAGCGACTCTCCAAACTCTCTTCAGCCGGGCAGCGGCAGCATGTCACCCGGTCCGCAGCCCTACAGCTTAACCGCCGGTCTTTTCATGAGAAAAAGGTGACCGGTGTTCCGCCTGATTCCATTATCTAGTGAGGACCATTAGGGTGGAGGGACAGACTACAGTCCGAGCGGCATCCTTCTTGTTACTACTCCCTCTCTAGTTCTCCATCCAGACAGCCGGGCTCAGCGTCGGGACTCGGGCGGCAGCACAGTACCACCTGCTGGATCTGAGGGCGCCGAGCAGCAGCCGCTGAGGATCGACCTAGATGTCGGCGTTTCCGCTGCTTTTGCGGACGGTGTGAGTGTGTGCATAATCCCACAGACCGGATCTTATAGGTCTGCGTGGAGCTGCCTGTTAAACGAAGTTTAATGGATTAAAATCCCAGAGGAAAAGTCCTGACCTCAAAAGACTTTTTCGCAACCTCACTTTCTACTGCCTACTTAGTTTCAGTGCAGCTGAGAAATATACTTCTGTATCACCATCATTTTTACATGCCATTGTCAATGGATAACTCTTTAAATAAAGCATATTTTGAATGAAAATAATATTATTTGATATTAAAATCAATATATAACTTCCCAAATTACATATAAGTAATAGAAATATTGAATTATATATATTTTCTATTCATGAAAAACAATCTGGGTGGCACCAAGCTTTTGAACTATAAGATATACGCTACACACAGACACACACATACATATATTCATCATAATAATCTAAAACAGGGGTCTCAAACTTGCGGCCCGTGGACCATTTGTGGCCCATATCATGATATTTTGTGGCAATCAGCTCAAAATGAAAGTTTAATGTAAGTGCAGGCCACAAGATTTATAAATGGGTTTTCACTGGAAGTCAACAATCCGGGAAATGATCATATTGGATGCACTCAGTGGTAAAGTGGACTCTTCTTTGTTGCACGATTCACTTCCTGCAGTGATCTAGACTTCAGACCATCTCAGTAAGTGTCTTTTCACAGATTGAGGTTTTCATCTCTCTACTCATCTGCAGTGTTGTTTTACACAGAATTTATGGGAAACTTTCTGAAACACATTTTTTCTTTTACATTTTATAACTTATTAGAGTTTGAGACCGTTGATCTAAAACAATCATGTTTTAACAATAGATAAAAACCAACCCGAATGTGGCTAAAGCTTCCATTTGTGAACCTCTAATATATCCCCCAAAAATAGCAGGGGGTCAACAGTGAAATTATGTAAAACAAAACAGAAAAACTTTATTACAGAAATCAGCAATTACATTCAGGCTGGTGCAGCAGTGGGGGACAAATAATCAGAGAGATCCACGTCAAAATGAATAATGCCACCTACATGCAAACATTAGCAGAGAACCAGGCAGGGGTAAGAAGGTGTTAACGTGCAATAATGAAATAAACCTTTTAAAGTGCTTTTACAGCTTTCAATACAGGGTTCAGCATAAAGACGTCAAGCAGATATAAATATCGCGTGCCTCTCTCTCCGACTCATGCAGGAAGGCAGTCTATGGGAGGATAAATCCGCATGTGATGCACTGTACAAAGAGAAGCGTAGCTGCCGTCACCTGCACTTCTGCAGTTGGTCACAGATATGTTCATGTTAGGTGTCGTCTGGGTTTTAACTTCATGTGAAGTGACAGTGTAGACAACAATCTTTTTCAGCTCGGGTGAACAACAATCATGATGTACAGCTGTTTCGACAGGTAGGACCAAAAAATAAAAAATATATTATAAAATATATATAAACTGCAGAATTTTTAATCGAATCACTAATTGCCGTGAGATACAGTGTGGGCTACACAGAAATTCAGTCAAAACTTTTAACATTTTTTAACCAGTTTTATACCAAATTTACTACTTTACTGAAAGACTCTAGGGTTAGATTATCATTGGGACACTTTGCATGCATATATTATTACTGCAGATATGAAGCAACATTAAAAGGTCCTCTTGGATAAGGAAACGTTATAAATTAAATTAAATTTATTTAATAAGTGCTTGTTCATGGTCAGCATAGTAGTGTCTCAGACCATGTTGCGTAACACTTGAAGTAATATGTTGAGCAGGTTAAAGTACATTAGTGTAAACTTAATAATATATTTTATTCACTTTTTTCAATCATGATTGTTGGCCCTCAGCTCAGTTGACTTTGAGACCGCTGATCTAAAACAATCACACTTTAACAATGACTAAAACCAACTTGATTGTGGATAAAGCCTCCATTTGTGAACTTCTTATATATCACCATAAATAGCAGGGATTCAACAGTGAAGTTATGTGAAACCATACCTAATTATATATTTTATTCATTTTTTTTGGCTAAAAGTAGTCGACTGGTACTTGGATTCTCTGTTGTAGATGTCGTGTGATGAAGGAATTGGAAGAAACAAAGTAGAATTACCCTATGATTTCACAAACATTTCATACTGCGTTAGTTAGTATAAAATTAGTTATATAATCGTATAATGTTTGATATATATTTATAATAGTGTTAAGTCATATTCTCTTAAGTTTTTGGGGCAGGGGAGGTGTTTGTAGGAAGTAGTATTCATCATGTGATTTAAAGATTTAAAAACAGAAAATTGAAAATTTTTGTATTTTTCTGAAGTTATAAGTGTTTTTTTTTATGTATAACTACAGTCTTTAGGAGTACTTCTCCTCTATGTTTGGAATGTGACAGCTTGATCATTAGCCTAAAAGCAAAAGCAGATCTGGTGTTTTTCCAAGCTACATTTGATTCAAGATCAGCAAAAAAGAACATCTGAACAAACGCTAGAATTGATTGTAGGAGCCATTCATGTTCTGTGAAAGAACACAAAAACAAGAATCACCTCCTCTTCAGCAGGTGGGTTTGAAGTAGTCATCCTATCACCAGGAGATTTTTTTTTTTTTTATCACATCAGTTCCGTAGTTTGGTCTCTGCAGACCATCTTGAGTAAGTTCGCCTCAAGTGGGCCGTCTACTTATGGAATACTGAAAACACTCAACATAACTGCATCTTGGGAAATGTTCTCTCACAGCTGAGACAGACAAGTGAATCGTCTGTGGATCTTCAGTCATCATCTTCACCAGCACCTTGAAGAACCTTTGGGTTTCAGGTGGACAAACACTGTTTTGAAACTCTTTTTTTCTCGGCTGTTTGCTGGAAAGTGATCCAATGCAGAGCCTTGATTGCAGTCAGGTCTGTTTTTTTTTTTTTTAGCATTATCAACTGCTTCGCGAGTTGGGACACCTCGTTCCAGTAAGTCGGTTTCTTATCTTTCCTTTTCCTTCTACGTCAATAGGAATATCCTGTTGAGTTACCTTGAAGAACTTCATAGACCTCACACTCTATTGGGAGATTTCCAACTGTAAATCTGGAAGTGTCGTTCAGGGAGTGTGAGGACGCAGTCATCCTTACTTCCTTTCCAGCAGGGTGTCAACTATACGCTCCCTTTGACCTGTCCAAGGGTCTTGCCTCTCCGACTTTGCTGCTCAGAAGACGACTGCCATCCCCTACGCCGTGTCTCCTCGTTTGAGCAGCAGATCCTTCTCTCCTCCACCTGTCTTCTGCTGCCTTTTCTGACTCCCGTTCTGTCCAGCTCTTCTTCCACTCTTGCTCTCACTCTGGTAATTGTTTTTGTTTTTCTCACGGTCTCTCTCCTGTTACTTTCACACAGTGGTGTTTCGGTTGTAGCAGTGGAAAACGGTTATCCGTGTTTTTTTTGTTCGTTACTGAAGAACTATGCTGGACACTGGCCTAGCATTTTTTCCAGCAATCTGTGAAAACAAATATGAATTCAATGTATAAACATAAATGACACATTAATTGGTGCCGGGCGGCAGAGAAATAATGTTTCTACTAATACTAATGTATTACATCCACTTGATCCATACCCATATCAACAAAAGAACTGAACAATAGAATGGCTAGGATTCCATCATCAATAATGCAACTATATTTGGAATATTAGGAAATATTTTCTCAGTGACGACAACAACAATAAACTCAAAATGACATTGATACAAGATTCTAACTTTTCATACCGGTCTGGTAGCAGAAAGTTATAGGCTGTGTGCACTTGACAAAATCCTTGTTTTGCCCATGCATAGTTAATTTAGGTAGGAAGATTTTACAGGTAGGAAAATATTTTAGAACACCGGAAATGTAATTTGATTAAGGCGTATTTATCTGCCACAACTTAACCACCAGTTTCGTGAAAATAATACGAAACATTTAACTGGTCTGTGGCGCAAAAAAGGTTGGGGAACACTGATCTACGCCATCTACAGGAAAGACACGAACAGTTCAGGGAAAAGGCAAAAGTACAATCCCAACACAAGGTTTGTACTTTGGACAAGTTTGGTGGACCATATCACAAAGCCTATTGGGCTACATCCAGCCCCTGGGCCTTATTTTGCCCGTGCCTGTTCCATTATATAAGAAAAGCAGGTAGACATGCTGTTGAAAAATAAACCATTTTATGGGTTTAGAAACCTTCTTTCAAGAAAAACTGAAACTTCTGATATTGTAAAACAGGATTTTATGAGCTTGTTCAATCATACAAGGTCCTACAAGGTCAAGTCTCCCTCTGGTGGCGAACTGCTTCAGCCATTCCAACCTCAAAGTAGATTTTTTATTTACACCATCTGCCCTAAAGTATTCTATTAAGTACATTGAGCCAGCCAAACCCACAGTGGAATTTCTTACCGTCTAGTACTGGGACAGTCCAGTCACACCACCGTGCTGGTATGCCCGCTCCCCCTGGTAGGTGGAGTCCTGGGACAAAGCCACATCAATCTGGGATTTGAACTCATCTCCCAGGTAACTGTCCTGTAAAGGATAAACAGAAAGAAAAAAAAGGTCCAACAGTCAACAGTTGTTCAGTCACTTTTTTCCAGATGGGAAAGGAATCCGTGGCTTTTAAAGAGTTAAAGGTTTCAACGGAAAACTGGACAACACCTTGGAACAAGTTGGCAAATTATTCTGTTTTTTTTTAATATTTGTTGTACAGGCTTCAAAGTCTGCCTCGTAAGTACTTCATAAAATCCCATGAAGGTTCTTTTTATGGAATGGATTTATTCACAGTGAATGAAAGTGCGGTGAACCAACCTGGGAGAGTTCAGGCTGGGAGAGTCCAGGCTGACTCATCTGTGATGGTTGGCTCATGTTGATGTAGCCTTGCGTCAGAGTGCCCTGGGAAAAGGACTGGGAGCCCAGGTCCTGGCTGGCCAGGCTGCTGGTCGCATGTCCTCCATGCCTGCGGTCCACACCTCCATTTCCACCACCACCTATGTGGCCGCGGTTCTTCTGGCGGTTACCTCTAGTTCCACCTCCACCCACACCTCCACCTCCTCCACCACCTACGGCGCTACCCAACTTGCCCTTCATACCTCCACCACGCCCTGGACGAGAGAACAACCACACATCTGGGAAATGTTTGCTGGCAGAAAATGTGCAGTTAATATTGAGCCTTGTTATTTCTCACCTCCTGAAGGACCGTTCATGTTGCCCAGGTAACCAGACGGTGGCATAGGAGGCATCACAAGGTTGAACGGAATCGGAAGATTCATGTTCATGGAATTAGGGCCGGAATTAATCATGCCAATCTGGTCATGGGTTTGAAAATATAAGTTGGAGAGTCGTCCTAAAGAAAATAGAAAAAAAATATTACTTTAGCTTGTGGAGAACTACAATGGTCCAGACACAAAGCAGGAACGTCACCATTACTCAACATTACATTAAATTGCGGTATTAAGCTTGAGGTAATTATTGTAACATTTACCAGAACAAAGTTAAGCATGACCTAAATGAAAACAAAATTACACAAGACTTTGTTTTCAGTCCCTGCAAGTTTCAGAAGAGGAGATACTGCCTGGAGCAGAGTATCAAATCATCTGTGTGGGATTATTTTGGCTACAGAAGAAAATGACCAGGGTGTTGTCATGGATGACGGCTTGCCAGCATTTTAAGCATGTCCAATCAGATACTGCATCCAATTTTGTATAATTATGGAATATGCAATATGTAACTTAGGTTTTTGGGAAGATTATTACTGGTACTGGATACAGTTAAATACATCTGTATAATGTCTGAAGTAATCCATGGCATTACTTAAGAGAGTGCCTATAGAACGCCTATAGGCCTGGTCTATTTCCTTCAAACTGTTTACGGCAACAAGTCATCGCAGCAAACGAATGAAAGAAAGGATCTCCGTTTACAGTTTTTGGTTTTTAAGAAGTTTTTTTTTTCTCAAAATGCCTCACCATTGCTGCTGCGATCATAAACAGATCCTGGAATAAGGGCCTCCCTGGCGTCATACATGGTGGTGCTCATGAATCGGCCTCCCTGACAAGCAAACAATGAAAAGATAAACACACTATTAGATCACACATAAAACCACCTCTACATTAGATATCCAACCTTCATTTTTAGAAATAAATTATATTTCATATTGTATATATCACTGGTGGGCCACCAGGGCCAGCAAAGCCTTCTGCCCTGGAGTAAACGTACAAAGATATTTCAAAATAAAATTGTTTTATTATTTATTTTTTATTAATTATTAAGTTGGATAAAAAAAACTTTTGAAATATAAAAAAGAATTATACAAACATATTTCAGCTAGCTAGTGTTGTCAGTTTCTGTGAAATCTGCCAGAACCTTCAGAATCAAAAGTGAAGGCTTGCTGTAAGTGAACAGTCACAGGCTGTTCAGTTTACAGCGCTCAGACCAATCATTTTGCGAAATTACTACCTCAGAGCCTTCTAGCTGGCCCTACGAAGAAGGCAAGCCTGGAACCTAGCGGGATTAAATAAGTCGTCAACCACTTGGCCACCGAAATTTAAATGTCATCAATACTTAGAATAATTTATTTTAAATGCCTTCTTGTTTCATGATTTTTTCTTGATTAGTCTATATTAAGGGTGATACAATATATATGTGTGGAATCTCAAGTTCTGGTGTCATACTGATGTCATTATGAGGGGTATTAATTTGACGTCACTGAAGGCCTGTGGTTGAAATGGGCAAAAATGATTCTTAAAAGCAGAATAAACTTGCAGGATTGATGGTGTTGACCAATTTGCGAGGTTTGCTGAACTGCATCAGACACTCCCTCAGGTTGTTGAGAGGGCCTTCGACCAGGACCTTCTGCTCCTTGTAGTAGTTGAGGAGGTAGTTCCAGAGGGGCTGCTTAGAAAGAGCCTTGGGGTTCCCCACAATAATGACACCATATCTAGAGGACATAACACAAAATGATAAATAAATTTTACACAATGACGATGAAGAATTGTTGACATCTTACCTGGCCCTGGTGAGCGCAACATTCAGACGTCGGGGATCGTTCAGGAAGCCGATGCCCTGGTGCTCATTGGCTCTCACACAGGAGAGGATGATGAAGTCCTTCTCTCTGCCTTGAAAGGCGTCCACACTGGCAATTTCCACCTCCTATATCATCAATAAAGTATGACTAAATAAGCTTTAAAATCATTCTGAGCCCTCACTTCATGCATCAAAATGTACTGTCCTTGAAATTACTATAGTTAATATTTTACCTGATAGAGCTTGGTATGAAGAGAGCCACTGAACTGCATGTACTGGACCAGGTATGACCGCTGACCCTCATAGGGAGTGATGACCCCAATCTGATCAGGTTTAGCTCCAGCCTTTAACAGCCTGGTGGTTATTTTCTCCACATTTGCTGCCTCTGTCCTGCATAAAAATGAGAGATTGCTTTGCAAAAAATTGTAAATAAACTGTAAATAAAGTAAAATAAAATGCAACAAGTTAAAACCTGTTCAGATACGACGTCCCGGAGCTGGCAATTTCCTCTTGGCCTTGTGTGACATAGAAGAACATTGGTTTGTCCGGCTGTGGCCACTGAAAGTCAAAGCCTTTCTTCATACGGTCGGCTGATAAAGAAACAGAGTAATGATGGATGTATTGAAGTATTAATGAGTAATTTACTTTGCTCTAAAACAGAAATATTAACTTTAATCATTAATTTGGGTTGAAGTTTGTCTTACCAGCCGTGACCCCGTTCTGCAGCGAGCCTTCATAGAAGATGTTGGAGGGAAAAGCGCTAAGCGCTGGATGCATGCGGTACTGCACCTGCAGACGGATGGGACGTATCCCGAGGACCACCAGCCGCTCAAAAAGGGACTGCGACAGACCTGCTTTAGCTGCTTTCTTACACATGACCACAGGACCCAGCTGGCAGTGATCGCCCACCAAGATCAACTGCAAAAAGAACATTGTGCAGATAATGGTAATTAGACATCATATCAGTGTAACGACAAGATCGCACTACAGAGTAATGAACATGTTCTAACTTGCTTGGCCCCTAGGACGACAGGAACCATGCACTCTGGTTCTGTGGCCTGCGTGCTTTCATCGATCAGAATTGAACGGAACTGCATCTTGGCCAAACGTGGGTCACCAGCTCCGACACAGGTGCAACAGATCACGTCCGCATTCTGGGAGAGGAGAATAGAGTAGACATAAACCAAAGCTTTTTATTTCTTTATTTTCAATTTAAAGCCATGGCTGCATTAGAACATATTCATAACAATGAGACCTCATACCATCAGAAGCTCCCTCTCGGCGGTCCGTCTTAAAGCTCTGTATCTCTTCTCATCAGACGAAGATAACTCTCCAGTCTCATCCTTGAGCTGCTGGAGCTTCTGAAGCTCTGGCATACTGAACATTGGAAACTTTCCAAGATTAGTCTTCTACAGGTAACAACGTTTTATATAGTCTGAAATCATTGTTTATAATAAAGCCTGTTATTGTACTCCTCATTATTTATTTATTGCACTTCATATCTTAAAGCATATTTGCCATCCTGAGTATTGTTAGTATGTTTCTGTATGTATGTACTGTATATATTTTATGGCTACTGTACACATATACACACGTACACATACATACACATATATGTGTATGTATATATGTGATGTATATATACATATATATTCACATATATGTACATATATACACACACCCATATGTGTTGGATATACTTGGGACAGGGCATGTGTACATGTATTTGCATATGTATAACCATATAATGTATGGACATGCTATAGATGGCCATATATGCACATATATGTGATGTATATATACACATATATTCACATATATGTACATATATACACACACCCATATGTGTTGGATATACGTGGGACAGGACATGTGTACATGTATTTGCATATGTATAACCATATAATGTATGGACATGCTATAGATGGCCATATATGCACATGTATGTGTAAACATGTGTATGTAGATATGTATTTACATGTGGGACACATGTTTGCATCTATATCTATATTTATATGTACAATATATATAAACACTGAGATAGATAATAACACTGACTTAACTCAGTAGTAATGTTGTAGTAATGCATAGTGAAATATAATAACAATAATATTACATAATCAACAACTACTATTAGCACTAACCTCTCTTTCTAAAACTAACATACTGATCCTGTTCACCATTAGTGTTTTAAACATTCTTTTTTTTACCCAATCTCTTGTCTTTATCTATTGTATTTAGTCTATTTTATTTTATTTATCCTTTCTTTGGTGCTATACTGCTGATAGAGATTGAATTTCCCACAGGATACTACTGAGGAATTAATAAAGTTCTGTCTATTTAGCTCTCTGTTGTTTTGGTCTATTGTAGTATTGTATTACACAACTGTTGTTTTTTGTTGTTTTTTTTATAAAGAAATAACTGTACTTTTATACAAAGAAACTATAGAATATGGACAGGCAAAGTTAGTGAGTAGACTTTGACTTGTAATTTACCTGTCCATGTTGCGTGTCTGGTTGTGCAAAGCCAGAAAAGACACAGGTGAGTCAATGGCTTCTCTGCTTTTAGCACAAAGTCGCACCACCTTCAGTCCTGTCTGATGGATCTTCTCAGTCAGCTGGTCTACAGCTATGTTACTGGGAGCACAAACCAGCACTGGCCTGGAGAGACAAAAGACATACTGCAGTGACAGAGGTGAGCAGTAGGTGGCGTCATGCAGTATAAAGTATAGTAGAGAGATGACCTCAAGAGAGATGAACACAAAAATCCAAAAGAGTAAAACTTTTTACCCCGTATGTGTCTTACCCGTTACCCTGTCTGGCCAAGTGGTAGACGATGGTGGCAGATGTTACTGTCTTTCCTGTGCCAGGTGGTCCTTGGATCAAACTCAGGGGGCGCTGTAGCACCGTCTTCACAGCATACACCTATTCCACAGGAAAACAACCTTAATCAACAGACCTAACATATAACAAAAATATAATACTATATATCACTATAACTGACCTGTGAGTGGTTCAGATCAGGTAGTCCCTGAGCTGTAAAGCGTTTGGGCAACTGACATTTGATGACCACGTCCTCTACTTCATGTCCTAACAGTTTGTGGTAGATGTAACCTGACACTGAAGTCTCATCTACAGCAAAGGTCTTCAGGGCACTCTGCATCCTGGACAAGGGGGACAGGAGTGAGATTCATAAAAAGTTGAATTTCTTTCAGGAAATGATTTTTTTCTTTGAGTGTCCAAGTGTGTTTTTGTCAAGAATACCTGTCAAACGAGGTGGACTTCCAGACAAAGTCTACCTGAAAGTTGTGAGGGACCTCCACTGGTGCTCCAGCACTGCTCCTCAGCTCTATGGCAATCTCATCACCATAGTCTGTTACAGTAATGTAAGAAAAATGTAGATTCTAAAGCAAACTAAAAGCACCAAATAAACTACCTTAGTTTGAATTGAATAATACATAATTTAATAAATACATCCACAAACATATCTCTCATTCTCTTACATTCTTGTCATTGTTAAAGATTCTAAAGATGAAATTTTTTTGTACTTTTCCCATGCTGCCACTAGAGGCCGCTGATTAAACCAATATATTTTTCATCATATCAATAATCACTTAAATTGATATTGACTCACACATCCTAATGCCATGAGTTTTTCCATATCAAATATGTGATTTACAGGTAAAGATACTGTCCGGGACTTTGATGACGTGTCCGATGCCTTTCCACGGTGGAGCCACGTCTCCTTTGTACCTCAGGCAAATTTCATCTCCCTGCATGAGTCGCATATCTGAAGGAAAGACACAGGCAATAAGCAGTCATTTAGTATCTGATTCCAGGGGATCATTGACAGGAGTAAATTAAGAATACCTTCAATTGGAGAGCAAGCGAGTACAGGTTTTATGTATGTGAATTCAATAAAACAGCAAATGTGTTGCCATGACAGCGCCTCCTCTCCAGCTTCATAAATGTTTACAGAGCAGTGACTGAGATGAACACTTTTAAATTTATGTGTGTGTGTGTGTGTGTCCACAGATCTTTGACTTTAACATCAGGCAACAATGTCTTTTTTTTTTAAAGAATGTTGTGGGTGTGGTCCTAAACTATAAATCACTGTGACTGAAATGTCATGAATGTTTTGAGGGCACAAATACCTGAGTCTGTTTTGGGAAGGGTGAAATATGCGATCCTCTTTTTGTTCAGTCCCAAATCCCACCTGACAGTGATATTGTCCTGAGTCTGTTGAAAAGAAAAAAAAACATATACATTTGTCAAATCATGAAAAAAGTGGAAAAAAACAATTTTGTGATTGTACTGTAGAAAATATTCTTAGACATAAAAGAAAATCTTTCTGTATCACTGATGTGAGCGTGCTTTTACTTGGGACTCTTTGAGTTTCTTGTCATAATCTGCCTCCAGCTTCACCAGAGGACCAAAGATGTTCTGGTACTGATATGCATCTTCATATCGGAGCAGGACGTGCTGAGGTTCTTCATCCACACCGGGTTTTTCCAGGTCCTCCAAGGTGGCTGTGGGGTTTTCCTGGAAAGATGAAATTAAAAAGAAAGAAGAAGTTGGTGAACTTGCCCTGCAGGCACTGTAGTTGACTGAGACACTGAGGGTGAAAGGGAAGAAATAGGTCAAAACACATGTAGTGAAATCATCTGTGTTATATTAAAATGTACAGTATTTTCATTAGGGAAATAAAAAAGAAGTGTGTTTATGGTAACCAGATCCAGCATGAATTTTCCCATTGGAATTGCATAACGTAATGTGTTAATTACAAAAATTTTTCACAATATAACAGAGTTAGTTTAGTGTAAACCATAGTTTAGAATCCTTTGTTCCAGTCTAGAAGACTACAGAGAGAATCTTTAATGTTCAGTGACACCACAGAGGCAGCCATGTTGCTGGCCTGTTGTCATCAATCAGCAACTTCATTGGTCTCGGATGCGTCAAACCCTGCCAGCACTTGCAAAAACATCTTTTTACGCCTTGAAGAGAATAGTTCTGCATAGAAGGTCTCTCAATGAAGAATGGACAAGATTTTTTTGTAACAAATTTGCTGCAAACCTTTTTATGAAAGATTGTGGAGTTTGGAGACGTCAGAGCAAGACCAAACGACGGAAAGCAAACTCGAAATTTCAATCTCTGTATTTAACCCATCACCAAAGTGAAAAGTGGGCACTCGGGGAGCTGTGAGTGGGGGACGCTGCCATCTCAGTGGACCTTAGTGGTAACATGGCAGTTGTTGGACTCAAACCTGAAACCCTGCGCACTCAAGTCTGGTTCCTTAACCACTAGGCCACCACTGCCCCCATGTGGACTGAATAGTGGACTGATCTGAGCACCGGGGGAGCAGAGAGTGGGGGACCGTGCCATGCTCAGTGCACCTCATTAACTTGGCAGTTGTTGGACTCAAACCTGAAACCCTTCGGACCCAAGTCCACTTCCTTATCCACTAAGCCACCACTGCACCAGCCAGTAAGGATCACCTCACAGCCTCCACTGCAACTTGGATGCAACCGTCTTGCAACGTAACTTAGAGTCTCGAGCTTTTAATGTTTAATTTAAGAACCAATAACCAGACATTTGCTTTTTTTTCTTGTAACCATTCCCACATGTTGGTGTGTGACAACAGCTCCACGGGCAGTACCTTCCAGAGTTCCTCCAGCTTGTTGATCTGCTGAGCAGTGATCTGTCGGGCCCTGAGCTGCTCCTGCTCTGATGGAATTTTAACCAGCCAGGACAGGAAGCAGCGATCTTGAATGAGCGGCTGCCACTGTGAACTGTCCCAGTTGATGTCTTTCAGGCTGCTCTGGCTGGCACAAGGCTGTCTGCGTTCCAAGCACCACCAAGAAAATGTTAGTGGTATAAACACCTTTCCCTACACCATAGTTAACTGGTTATATGTGACATCACCTGCACAGTAACACCACCACGGAATCTGCCTTGGCTGGGATGAAACCCAGCAGGAAGACGTTGCGACAGCCACAGTTGTAACACTCCAGCAGGGTTTCTCCCAAAGGTCCATCTTTGTGGAGGGTTACTTCCTTGGACTTGGCCCTCACCAGGTGGTTCACAATGTGGCTAAAAATGAGGAGAATAACCAGTATTGGAGTAAAACGATTAAAAAAAAAATGTTATAAAATTATAGCAAATATACAGTATTGTGTTTGCAGAATGCATTTACTGGTTTCTTATTCTATGTTTTTAAGATAAATCGAAAATTATTTACTGATACATCTCTGTATCTTACCTGCCAGATGTATTTCCTCGGCCATTACAAAACCACTTCTTGCTGGTATTGCAGTAGACCACACAGGCTGGATCATGAATCCCACAGTAACTGGAAAAAAAGAAAATGAGAAGTGAACACAGTAAATAAGAAATAGTGTTTTTATTTAATCGATTTTAACAAACAAGACCCGAAGACCTGCCTAGAGTCAGAACAAATCTATTCAATCTACTCATTTATTCATTATATATCATTGATTTTCCACATGCACTCACTTCATATCTTAGAGCATATTTGCTATCTTAAATATTGTGACTTACTGAAATACTTAAATATAGTATGTTTCTGTATGTATGTATATACTGTATGGGTACTGTATACAGTATGTGTGTATATACTGTACATGCACACATGCCCTGGCGCATGTATATCCATCACATACATACATATATACACACATATACTGTATATGTATATATGTGTGTGTATATATAAACATATATATACATATATACACACACACATATGTATATATGTGATGGATATACTTGCGCCAGGGCATGTGTGTATGTATTTGCATATGTATAAACATAGAATGTATGGACATGCTATAGATGCCCATATATGCACATATATATACCTAGAGTCAGACAAAACACAAATACTCTTAGAGACAAAGATTCGTGTCGTAGTTTCCTAATATCAGTTCCTGCTACTCTGAGTGAACCCGAGAATACACTAGGAGAAACCTCCACACTCAGAAAAAGGGGATTTTATTTACTTAGGTTAATTGAAAAGAATGTAGTTCATAGATAATCAGTTATCTTTGTGTTACCTGCAGGCATGTAGAGGAAGGTCCTTGGTGTAGTAGGCATCCTCCTCATCCTCCTCAAAGTTCAGCTCGGCCAGCAGCTGGCTGGCCTTTAACACAGGATCATCTCCATTCTGCAGCGTTGGTCCATTAATCTGAGGACAGAGAATAAAGAGACCTAAAAATAATCTGAAAGGAGATACCAGCACAGTGTTGGAAAAAAAAGAAAAGGTTTCCGGATTATGGACTGGCCAGAATTAGATACACAAATACTGTGACATCATATATATTTATTAATTATCCTCCCCTGTTGTTCCTCAAGGTCCCAGACATTGATTCATACACAAAGTCCATCAAATATGTACAACCAGAGAACAGAATACAGGCTGACCTATCACAAGAGTTCATGTTGTTATGTTGGCCATAACCAAAAATTATTTACTTGGCAGTTTATAGTGAATATATAAAATATATTCATAATAGAGTACATAGAGATGTACAGTTTTGTTTGAACAGTTTGAATATTTTCGAAATGTATATATATACATGTCTGTGATTAATTTTAATCGAATAATAATTCATATCAAATCGAATCATGACACTTTCAGTATTGTGCACCACTAATATACATATATACATATATACATATATGGATATGAGTTTGTTATATACATATTTTTTCTAATTGAGTTTTCAATATTAATTTTGTCTAAATAAGATAATAATTTACTTTAGGCAATCCATGTCTATATATCTCTGAATTAATTTTTATTAAATTGTGAACCTATAAGAGTCTATATCAAATCAAAACGTGACATTTTAAGAATCGTGGATTTCTTATACTGTATGTATTGATATATATATATATACTGTATATATGTGTGTTTATATATATATAGATATATTTATATATATAGATGTGTAGATGTGTTTTTAATACATATAATAAAAACGTTAACCTTTTTTCATCTAAATATTAAATAATTTACTTAAGCAATTCAGAATTGTAGATATACAGTATTTAATTCATGGATATATACCAGCTATCCATTTAAATTTAATTTACAGGCCTAAAAGTCGATAAAAGTATCAAATCATAAAACTTTCAGAACCGTGAACCTCTAATAAACACATATATATTTTTTTAAAATGTAGTTTTTAATTATATTTTTCTCTAAATAAGATAATTATTTATTAAGCCATTCAGAATCAAAGATATATATATATATCATTTCTGTACATACAGTATATAAGGTTATATATATCTGAGATCAATTTAATCAAATCCCAAGCTATCAAATTTGATATCAAATCGATATCTATATATATATATATATATATATATATATATATATATATATATAC
>JAFBJS010055194.1:0-18282 GCA_016785265.1 Paraplagusia blochii | reverse complement strand
GTGTATAAGAGACAGGTCTGGCTCGGTAGTGTGAAGTCGGTGAAGTCGTACTCCGAACCCTGGGTGTCCGCTCCCAGCAGCTCCGCTTCCTCCGTGTCCAGGAACGTTAGAGTCTGTGAGCTCGGCCCGTACGCCTCCACACTCATGTCTCTGCCTCCGATTCCACCCTTTAAAAACAACAGAATTCCGCCAAAAAAAACCCCTCACCGCTGCTGCGGTTGTTATTTCAGGTAGCGGGGCTGACTAACGGGGACCGGAGAATAATAAACAACGGTGCGTGTGAGCGCGTGTGACGGGGAGCGAGGCTCGACTGCGGCTGCGTTCCCTTCGAGTCGCCCGCCCGTTTGTTATGGCTCCTTGGCGCCTTCAGGAAGTCACCTGCTGAGGGAAGGAGACAAGGGGACGCTCCCCCTGTTATGTAACAAGGTCACACCAGGTATTTACTGTACATGAACCCACCTGAACCCACTCAGTTGAGATGTATCGGGAATGTCATCCCGTTTACTGACACAAAAGCTGCTTTCTCTTTTGGCATGTGTTTCAATCAAACAATTACAACTTCTTATTGAGATGGGAGAACAATTACAACACTCTCTTGTCATTCACTA
Organism: Paraplagusia blochii; assembly: GCA_016785265.1. Taxonomy (NCBI): domain Eukaryota; kingdom Metazoa; phylum Chordata; class Actinopteri; order Pleuronectiformes; family Cynoglossidae; genus Paraplagusia; species Paraplagusia blochii. The sequence continues at coordinate 17,674 of JAFBJS010055194.1, read as the reverse complement.
TTGTTCTCATTCCCTTCCTTTGTATGAAAATTAGGTCAGTGACAGTACTTGTCAGCTTAATGTCAATTACAAGAACATCATGATCCATATTCCTCCTCTAAAAACGTCCAAACCAGAAAATCAGGTCTGTTTAACCGCGACGTACGTATAAGCATAACTGAGCTGGCGCTAATTAAATTGGAAAAATACTTTGTCACGTCTTTGCAGTAATATACTTATACTGGTAGGGCAGTGGTGGCCTAGTGGCTAAGGAACCGTACCAGGGTCTGGAGGGCTTCAGGTACGAATCCACCAGCTGCCAGGTAACAACTGATCTGCACTGAGCATGGAACTGTCCCCACTCACTCCGTCCTAGCTACTTAGAGCTGCCCACTGTTTACTTCGCTGCTGCTAATAATAATACATTTCATGATAATCGCTTTTGTAGGCGCCTTTCTGTCATCCGTGGACACCTTACGAGGACATAAATACAACATAAAACATTAAAAGTGCAATTTGGAATTGATTATGTGGAGGAGGCAATTGTGAACAGATGGGTTTTGAGTGCAGACTTGAATTGTGGGGGTGAGTCTATGTTCCGTATAACTGGGGGGAAGGAGTTCCAGAGCTGGGGAGCAGAGTGGCTAAAAGACAACTCCTAATCTGGCTCTGTCATTGTTTAGGGCTGCCTTTCAGCAGGTGAACAAAACTTTAAATAACGATAAATTGGTTTTAAGAATCAGGAAACTGAAATCAGGGTGGGAATGGAGGCTTAGCAGTTAAGGTTTCAGGTTTGAATTCACCTGCTGCCAGGTTGCCTTCCAGTGGACGTAACCACCCCCAGAAAGGGTCACAGAATGGTGTGGTGTGATTTGGGTGGCAGTGGAGGAGACCTGGATGGGAGGACAATGGATAAAAGGATGAAGATGAAGGAATGAATGACAGTTACAGCCCGACATCAGCTGACACAAATGATTGTTCCTTCTGACTTCTATCAAAAATAAAAGAAACCAAAAATTAATTATAAACAAGACTAAGATATTTCTACAAGGAGTGTTTTATTTCAGGCTTTAGCCAGACATACACATCAGGTTAATCAAACTACAAATATTTTTTAAGTGCAATATATTCCCTGAGATTAACAAACAATAGTAAGTGCTAAACAGTTATTTTTTTTGATACAGGTAAAGGCAATTAAGGGAGCAGAGACATATTTATCAGGAAAGCATTATTATGATTAAACTATGAGGAGAATGCATAAAGTGTTGGAGTTGGGAATCATTTTCACAGACTAATACACAGTCGTCAGCATCTTTGCTGCTGTTGATGCTTGTGATGACACCGTTCCTCGTGTCCATGTTCCTTTTCCTTAGAACAGTTCTGAGTCAGCAGGTCCAGCATCTTCAGTATGACGGCCTTCAGCGCGCGACCCAGGTCATGACTGCTGTAAGGTTTTCCTAACGGAGGCACGTGAATAAAGGCGGAGCGGCGATGCCCCAGGTACAAAGATGTGTAGTAGGTGTAGTCACACAGATACCTGAAAGATGAAGAATTAGATAACTGAAGTGTTACATTTTTAACTATCTATTATCTGAAAAAAGGAAGAGAAAATTGTTGTGACAATTCTTATTACATTAGTGCAGAAATAGTTTTAAAAAAATGAAAAAAGGCATTCAATATACAGATGTTTCATTCTATCTACTGTATCTCTGATGTACCAAAATAGAAGTTCTTGGCTAAAACCGGAAACTCAAAATGAGGAAATCAAAGCTGAAGACAAAAACACTGAAAATAAATTATACCAATCATTAGTACCACTACATTACAGGCCCTTAACTGTGAAATAAAGATCGATAAAATGAAGGCTCTGAGATCAGACAAATAAAAATATATTTTCCAAAGAAAAAAAAAAATTGAAACTATAAAAATATTTTCAGCACATTCCAACAATTCATGGGAATGTTCATTATTTCATTAACAAAAAATAAAACTTTGGATTTCGTACCAAATGCATAAAAAAATTCAGAATTACACGTTTTGCAAATCTCTACCCGTAAATTTTTAATCAGATAATCTTTACTGGTACTGTTTATTGTCTGTGAAGATTCTCATTCATCCAGGTCATGTTTCATGTATCGCATGTTTATTGTTTCTATGATGAAAGTTGAAAACTTTGCATATAATTTAAATTGTATGTTTATTACATATTGTTAGTATATATATATATATATATACATATATATATATGCGTTTACATATATGCACGAATATGAACATTTGTTGTTTACCTTCCAGCATCCTCAGATACGGACAGTGCCACACCAAGCTCAGAGTCGTTGACATGTTTACAGATTAGATCCATGTTCAGCACTGATTCCAGGCAGTCGGGTCCACTCTCCAAGCAGCAGTGAGACGTTGGACAGAAGCCACAGTTGTCCAGACGTTTGTAGCCTCTGTTGTGGCCACACTGCTCTAAAGTGACAGTGGTTGCAATTCCAGAAACACCGACGTGAACCACTAGCTGAAACCACAGGAGTAAAATAAGAGTATAATATTATTTTTTATCTTTGTGTATTGTGTTTTCTGTAGTGTTTATTACATATTGTTAGTATATATATATATATATATACATATATATATATGCGTTTACATATATGCACGAATATGAACATTTGTTGTTTACCTTCCAGCATCCTCAGATACGGACAGTGCCACACCAAGCTCAGACTCGTTGACATGTTTACAGATTAGATCCATGTTCAGTACTGATTCCAGGCAGTCGGGTCCACTCTCCAAGCAGCAGTGAGACGTTGGACAGAAGCCACAGTTGTCCAGGCGTTTGTAGCCTCTGTTGTGGCCACACTGCTCTAAAGTGACAGTGGTTGCAATTCCAGAAACACCGACGTGAACCACTAGCTGAAACCACAGGAGTAAAATAGAGTATAATATTATTTTTTATCTTTGTGTATTGTGTTTTCTGTAGTGATGTAGTACCTCTGGTTGGAGCTCCTTCCAGAGGGATGGCAGCTTGTCCTCAACAGCCTTGTATTCAACAGGAACCTCACATATATGGAGGTCAACATCTTCACCCAGCCCTAGCCGCTGCAGCTCCTGTGCAAATAGAGATCATCGTTTATCACTGTACAGTAGATCCAAACACTGATGTTCCAGGTGGATGTTTACCTGCACTGCCACCCAACTTGCATTAACCGCGTGTTCTCCGAAAGGCTCAAAACCTGCCATAAGAAAATAAAATGATGATAATGATTTTTCAGGTGTACACATTGTAAAATACAAAGATATCATTAAGTCGCCAGAGATATTCCATCTTTCTTTGAAAACTGAGTAGTTCAGAGTCTAAAGGTTAGCTCAAGTTAAACATTAAATGTCACACATGACAGCAACGTACTGTAACTATGAGTCGTTATAATATCAATTTTGTTCAGAGTAAATGCGTATTTTCCCGTCATTTTAGTTAAAAATATTTTTTTATAAAAAAAATAACACAGAAATTAATTTCCGGCGTGTTTCAATAAATAACATTTGACTGATGCAGGTGTCTGTACAGACGCAGACGGGAAACACACTATGTGCAATAACGACAGCGAATGATTATTATTTCACTATAAATTCCTACAAAAATAAACGCCTCACCTGTGACTAGGACTTTCCTCTTATTGGCCATGTTGCACAGCTGTCATAGGTTTAGAACCTGAACGACCTGTGTCGGTGTCAATGTTTACTCTAGGTTCTCTGAGGCCGACCGTCTTCTTCACGTTTGCAGGATGCAGGAAATGAAGGTGCGTAATGCTGCCATCTAGTGGCCTGGCAGACAAACGTCCGCTTCAGTTTTTCTGAACCTTTTTTATTTTCATACTTTTTCATTGAATTTGGGATTTAAATTAACACTGAGTGAAACATTTAGGTGATATTATGTTACTTTATAACTGTAATAAACATGAAGGAGATTATTGATGCTTCTGGAAGCTTGAATTTCTCAATCTGTTAACATAGGATACAGATATTTTTTCCCTACGCAGACCTTATCTCATGGTATCAGATTATCTAGAGCTGCTGTAGACGTGTATCTGAAGTTGCATAATATGAACACGTTGGTTTCACTTTAATAAGCAGAATGAAAAGAATTCTAAGGAAATTCACATGGCCAGAGAAAGTAAATAAGATGTTTATGTGACACAGACAATTGATTGAATCATGTAAATACATCTCTAACCCCTCTGCTTATCAGGCCTGATCTGATAACATGTTAAAAAAAAAATCGGTTTATTTTTTCTTCCTCTTGTTTATTCTCACAGCAGCCCACGCCCAGGATTTGCAATATGACTCATATTCTGGACCCAGGACGCTGCGTGGTTACAAAACTGCATGGCATCGAGGAGGTTTTTCTTTTCCTTTTGGAAGAAAATAATATGAGGTGAACAGTCAGAAAGTCGAGTGTTTAGAGGAGACATCACAAAGTCACTCCTCCGTACACACAAGCTCCGCAGCAACAGCAGCAGGCGTAGCAGCCCTCGACTCTCCTCCTACTTCAACTCATTCACCCCCTCACTCCCTCTCCTTTTCTCTCGCTTTCCTGCCTGCGTCACTGGCTGTATTGGTGTTGCCATGGAAACTAATGATGCCCTCAGTGTTCCTTGGTGCTGATGCAGACAGTCTGCTGACGTCTTCTCTGTAAATGGGCAGAATAACAACATTCTCCAAGGGTTTCCACAGAATCAGTGTCTTCAGTCCTGCTGCGTGTGGTCTTTTCCAGTCCGTTCTATTGATTCATTAAAAAGTATTGAATCCAAGCTGCTTTATTCAGCCATTTTGCTAACAATCTAACAGTTATGTCACGTCTGAGGCAGTTTATTAATCACACAAAATATTTTTTCGTCTGTAAAAATGAATCAGTATGACAATATATTTGAATTTTTAAGCATCAATTAACATATAATCAGTGTATTATGAAAACCATGTGACCTTTTTTTCATCTTTTGAAATAAATTTGGAATAAGTTAATGCTTTCATTGGAGATGATCTAACGCCACCCTAACTGTACTGTAAGAAGCGTTTTGTCCTGTCAGTACTTTTGGGACAAATCTACTGATGAATACCTTTTCCCCTGAGCTGCAGTACAGCCCAGGCTATTCCTGATCTGGCTGCGTCATGGTTTAGAGCTGCCTTTTAGCTTAAGGTGTACATGCGGTCTCTTGGGAAATTCAAGGGTTCCATTTTAGAAACCAAAAAAAGACATCAGTCGCATTTATGTTTCCTACTACAGTTAGTTACTGCGACATGAAAATACAATGCAATAATATACTCAAAGATTTAGCTTCACACTATTGGTGATTTGTTGAGATAATTGGCTTTAGGTTCGAATCCACCAGCTGCCTAGTTGCCACTGAGCATAGCACTGTCCCCACCCGCCTAACTCGCCGTGGGCTCACTACTCACAGGAAGGCTGACAGTATGGTGCGGTAGGATTTGGGCGGCAGTGGTGGAGACTGCTGCCCCTGAGTGGGGAAGAGGATGAATATGAATTAATGTCGAAATATCCATCAGGTTGGACAATATATATTGTGTATTACCACTTTTTTCCCTACAGAGGTCAATATAACTAATATATTGTGGTATAATATATTCCACCACATGAGGAGAAGTTATTTTAACACATATCCAAGTTGAAACCCTGAGGAAGGGTTAGTTCCAGACCCGTTGATCTCACATTCCTTTCTGTTCCTTCTTTGAGAGGTCTGTGTTGTTCTACTCTGTTCCTCCTTTCTTTGGCTTTCGCCTCCTGCACCTTCCTCCCCGCCCAGACTCTGCTCTCTCTTGGCGACCCTGAAGCTTTTTTATGCTATGACATCAAACCACAATGCATTGCACTGTTTGTAGTTTACCCCGTGTCTCCATGGCAACAAAGACCGGCTCGGCCCCTTATTCAAATTGAACCGGAAACCAACGTCATTTCGGGCCAATCTGTGCGCTCTGGAGTGACATAATGGAATTTTTAGGGATAGAAAGCGAGCGAGAGTCTGGCGCTGCGCATAGCAGTCGTGCCATCGGGAAAAGACAATCGGAGAGCCGAGGAGCTCTGCCACAACAACAGCTGGATGGTCCACTGACCGGGAGGCCATTCTTCACACAGACGCGCAAGCGCGAAGGATAAGCAGCCGGAGCAGAGTCTCATCAGATAAGGATCAGCTGATCCCCTCATGTTTTGGATGGATCCGGTCCACTGTCGTTAATGCTTAACGCCGGAGTGTAGGGTGTAGAATGGAAACAACCCTCTCAGGTACCGAGGTCAACAGTCCGAGGGTTTCCAGCGCCTATTCTCTCAGCACGATGATGAAGAAGGAAATACCGAACCTGAACTTGGACGAGCAGAACTCCGAACTCAAACCGAACCCGCTCCGAGACGCAGACGGACTCATCAACTCCCCAGACTTGACTCTGCTTAAACTCACCACTCCGGACCTGGAGCGTCTCATCATCCAGTCCAACGGCCTGGTCGCCGCCAACACTCCCGGCAACACTACCGGTAACCAGACTTCCCAGTTCCTCTACCCGAAGTCCGCCAGCGAGGAGCAGGAGTTCGCCGAGGGTTTCGTGAAGGCGCTGGAGGATCTACACAAGCAGAACCAGCTGAACGACGCGGGCTGCGTTTCCATGGACAGACTGGAGTTGTTGGCCTCCTCCTCCAACGCAGTCGGATCCACCGGGCTCCCGACGTCAGATCTTCCGGTTTACACCACTCTCACCGGGTATGCGGCCAGCCCTCTCGGAGGAACGACCATAAACTACTCCACGGACACCATCCCTTTCCCTCCGCCTCCGGCTCATCTGGCCGGCGCGCAGCAGCAGGCGGCCGCCGCGGCGGCTCTGTCTCGACTCCAGTCCGCCGGCGTGGTCAAGGACGAACCTCAGACTGTCCCGGACATGCAGAGCTTCGGAGAGAGCCCTCCCCTGTCTCCCATCGACATGGACAACCAGGAGCGGATCAAGGCGGAGAGGAAGAAGCTGCGCAACCGGATAGCTGCCTCCAAATGCCGCAAACGGAAACTGGAGAGGATCTCCAGGCTGGAGGACAAGGTGAAGACCCTGAAGACCCAGAACACTGAGCTGGCCTCCACTGCCAGCGTCCTCAGGGAGCAGGTGGCTCAGCTCAAGCAGAAGGTGATGAACCATGTCAGCAGTGGATGTCAGCTTTTACCAAACCAGGTCCAGGCCTATTGAATTGTTGGCCGCATGGCGGTGATGTGTGTGTTTGTGGAGAAACAGTGGCCTTGTGGACCTTAAATTCCTCTGTAGACACTTGCTGCGGTCCCAACCTCAGAAAACAAGGCAGCAGGAGATGTTTCCTCAGCCAAGGTCCAGGTGAGAGCTGCAGGTCAACTGGAATAAAGACAGCAGCAAAGACTGGCTGCGGCCTCCTCAGATTCTAGGAGATCTGACAGTGTTATGCAGCAAACCTAAGGTGTTGGGTTTTTTTCTAACCAGGTGCTTATGTAGCAAAATCGTGCTATCTATTTGAGTGACAGATGGTGTGGATATGTGCATTAAAATGGACAATTTCTCAAAAAAAAAAATGAGATGGAGAGACAGTGCAACCAAACACCGGAGTGTCACCAAGGGCTGACACTCACTGAGTAATGAAACGCCTTACTTGTTTACAAGCACTTAGCAATGACAAATATATATATTTTTCTTTACTGAGACATTTCTTATTTTACGTATGGTCTTATCTCTATTTGTTTTTCCTTGGCCAAAAAAATGGAAACTCTGCATGTCTTGTTGCTTTTGTGTACAGTTGCCATTGTATTTTTCAGGTTGGTTGAAGTGGTTGGTGCTGTTGTGGTTCTGCAGTCACCAAATGTCCAATGATGTATGTCTACATTCTGAATAACCATGTTTATCTATGTGTAATGGACTTTCAAGTCTCTCCCTGACATTTATTAAAGTCACTACATTACTTAAAAAAAATCACGTTTTTTTCATTTTTTTTTACTGCGAGAGAATCAGATTTTTTTTTCAGAACTTTGGGGGTCAGAGTTAGAGCAGAAGAAAAGTTGAACCAAACCATAGATGGTCAAACTACTCCAAAATGCAGATATGAGGCGGTTATTGTGGAATCGTGCCCTCTGGTGGGCCCAAAAATAAAATCAGGTCCAAACCAAATGAGACCTCGTTTTTTCTGTAAAAGTCCTGACTGTTGAATGAATAAAGAAGGAAATGACAGCATATAGCATTTATTTATTGAGTCTCCATTTCAGCAAACGTGACAAATAGAATTACAGATTCACAATTCACAAGACTAATACCCAACAGTCAGACGTATTCCATTTTACAGAGGTTGTTTTTGATTTCGAAAAACGTGAGCGTTAAAAAGCTTTGATGTACGTTCCTGGTTCTGCGTGAAATAAACAAAAGAATTAAACAGAAGGGAAGAAGAAAAGTGATGCAAAAATCAGCTTTTAATGAAGTGTTCAGAATATTCTGACATCTTCTGAGCACCGACAGTCATGTTTGTCAGAGGGAAAGTTTCCCATCATTCTGTTCAAAACTCTTTGGAAAGAACAGCTATGACTTCCTTTACACGCGCGCGCACACCCACACACAGTACAGTCCAGAACAGTATGTTACAAACCCAGAGCAGGGTTGTATGATACTGATATTTGGGTGTGGAGAAACAACCGCGATTGCCCTATGAAAACAGTCAGCCTCTGAAACGAGCACACCAGTCTTAAAAAGTTACATAACAGGAATTAAAAGACAAACAGACTTCGCTCCAGAGTTTGTGAACATGATAAGGAGCTTTTTAACTGGAATGTTTCGTTTTTCCCTCTTGTGCAGGCGTTGAAATGTCTTTCCTTCTGTAAACACCTCAGTATAAAAAAAAGGCTATAAATAAAAATAAACAAATTCATGCAGAGGCGTTTGTTTGTAGCATTTTGTTTAAATGTTCAAGGGCGGAACCAAAATATTGGTAGAAAGTATGTCAGAGGCATGGGGAAACTATGGCCCGGGGGCCAGATGTGACCCATTTAGCTTTTTAATCTGCCCGGCTATCTTGTTTAATTTATATTGTCATGGCATGATGTTGCGGGCCAGACTGAATATTTATTGAAAAATAAATTCTCCAGATATTAGATGTAGGGTTGGTGCTTGGGTCTCTTGGAGCTCCTAGCAAGATATTGCTGGGGCCCCCACTATAGCAGCGCCAAAGCAAAAAAAGGTTTTTGACCATGTCCCCTAGTGGTAGCTTGGGAACATTGAATCTGAAATACAGATTTGAAATACTACAACAAAGTAACAAAATGTCTGTGCTATAACAAAGACCATGCATCACAAATACTACAAATCCTATCAGTATACAAGGCCTTTATAGTGTTGGCCCAACTCCAGTACGTATTTGATATGATTTTACAGGCTAAATATAATTACACTGCGGGCCAGATTTGGCCCCCGGGCCTGAGTTTGACACCTGTGATCTATAGAATATTCTTCTGATTGAGCTTCCAGCCAATTTTAGGACCCACTAATGCCAAAAAATATAAAGGGAAATTTAGCCACACCCCGTTGAGTACCTCAGAAGACACCAGCTGCCAAGAAGTAGGCCATCTTTGTCGTGTAACTCTAGCTAACAAGTTAGCAGTGAAGTTTTTCCACCGCGGTTATGTTTCATAATGGGACCGCATTAAAGTTCTGGCACAATGATGTTAAAAGTTCGGAGGCTGCAAATGAAACCTCCAGGACTCGGGGCCAGAACCTCATTAAACTGTTCATTAGTTTACTGAACAATAAAAACTGGTGACTAATTCAGGCTTTTTTTAAATTAAAACAACTCCTGCATTGAGTCCTGCTGACCAAACTGAACATTCCATTAAAAATAACATTGGATACTCTAAAAAGTGGAGGAATAATAATGGTATAAATAACACAAAATAAATTAAATGTGATATGAAATAACTTAAGATATTAAAGTATTCTCAACTCCATATGTTTTCAGACGAGCAGGCAAACTCTTAACCCTCCCTTCAAAATAAGAGTGGAAATATCCAGAGTTTCACGCTGGAAGAAACTTTCTGGAGGTTGATGGAGACTGCAGCTCTGTGGTTAACCACTGTTCACGTTCAATGAATTCACGTGTCCTTCTAGTGGACACACGGTATAGTGAATGTAGTCAGAGAAAGTTAATAGCTAGGTGAAGGTAGGTGTCTGTGGTTTTAAAACACAACGGCTTCACTTGGTTCTGACACGATCGGACTGATTGACAGACTGCAAATCTCACACACGCACACACACCAGTCAACCACCACTGGTCAACAAACCAACGACATGCACCTGTCACTAAAACACAGGCAGGGATCCAGTAGTATCTAGGTCAAAAATGTAATTATATTATTCATTTGTTAATATATATGCATTTTTTTAAAACGCAACCCTGTCCACTTTTCACATTTATACACCCACTGCCCTTCATAAAGTTTCTTTTTTCTGTAAAATAGTAACAAAAAGTAAAAATAATAATAGATAAATAATAATAATAATAAAAAAACGAGTAGCTCTAAACATGGCGCAGTTGAATTTAAAACCTTTTTTTAACTACTACTCTGTAAGTGTGGCATAAACTAACATTTATAAATCAATCTCACTCAGAAGGGTCTAAATATAAATATATTTGGTTTCTTTGTTCACCAAGTTCTAGTAGAGCACAGACTGAGTCATTCCACTGCACAGTCCAGCTGGTCCAGAGACTCACCTTCAGGGGTCAGTATCAGAACACCAGTTTAGGCTCAAAATATTACTGCAAATACAAAGCAACCGATTACCTTACCAGTACATTGGCACTATCCTTTAGGAGTTACATAGTTACAATTGAGAAAAGATCGATGATGTCATCTCAAAATTAAAAGAATCATTTAATGTTCCTCTGCACTTGCAATTATATTTTGAGCCTCTAAATAGAAACCAATGGGATCTCTGACAGCTGGGATGGGATGGGACCTTAGGCAGCAGAATGACTGAGTCAACATTCAGTCAAATTATCTCTGGTTTTCTTTTTCTGTAGTAGGGATTTTTAAAAAGCTGTGCTATGTTTTGGACAAACCTGATCTGGATTATATTCAGTTAAAATTGAAATGACTGGGACAGATTGACATGCTGAGAACAAATAACAAAAAACCCATCAACTCTATCCACAGCAACGGACATGTTATTAGTGGAACGTTGAACAACAGCAACATGTTAAATCACTGTACGAGGCATTAGTGACATTAAGACCTGGAGGTGGAGGCAGAGTTCTCCCCGCACCACCAGCTATACCCAATCACTGACATTGAAAACAGAAATGATGCTATTATTATGAAGCGAAAAAGACACAGACGCAGAAATTCAGGAATGTTTGTGAGCCTTTTTTCGTCACCCCTCTGACAATACCACTCTCATATATCTCCTCCAGGTCAAATCAGGCCTGTGTTCTGGTGGTGAAGTGAGAGGGGTGGAGGACGGCAGCGCTCAGGTTGTGTGACTCTGTAACGGCAGTGTTAGTGTGTTCCACTTTCTGGTCTAAGTGTGTTATAAAAGCAGGTAGGGATGTTAAAAAACAGCTCTCTGTGTGTGTGTGTGAGTGTGTGTGTGTCATTCTTTAGGAGAACAGTCTATGTAAGGTTTCCTATATTTACATGTTGTAGGTGTTTAACAAGCACAATCCTGACTGGACCTCTGAGGCTGTTCACTGAGCTGCGGCCCCTGTTTGGTTCCGGTGACGGCCGGGTCGTTGTTGTCCAGACTCTCGGCCATCCTCTCGCAGATGATGTCCACCAGCCGCTCGAACGTCTGCTTCACGTTGATGTTGTCTTTGGCACTTGCTTCAAAGTACTCGAAACCTGCCAAATAAGACGAGAGGAGGAGAGGTGAACGCAGGTTGTTGTTGTTGTTACGCTCGTCATTCCAGTGAGTGGAGCTTATCCAGTTAATCCACTTATCTCAGAGTGTCAGGAGCCGTGTCTTTACAAAGTTTATACAAGTATTTGAAGAGTGAAAGAGCGTATTTGTATGTCCCCGAATGGGGTATTAAAATTTAAACTATGGATACACCAACATATTCAGTTCATCTAATAATAACTATAAAACTATAATAACTATAATATAATTTAGAGGATAAAACTGAGGGTAGTTTGTTTTATTCTCCGCACTGAAGTCCAACATCTGCAGGAACTTGATTATCATATAGTTAATATTATTTTAATTAATTAAAGGCCTCTGTATTAGGGTTTTCTTCATCTTCTTTCCTTTTATCTACAGTAAAAATGACTACTGATCATATTATTGTGGCTAAACGCTTTCTTAAAATACAGAAATTAATATTAATTTCCGTTATAGACATTTGAGGCCCTGCTGATTTCTTACACTTGACTGTATTTTCCTGTTCTGGTCAAACCAAAACACACATGGAAGTGTAAACAGCCTCTGGGACAATCGTGGTTGGCGTCCGGCTCTGAGAGCAGTTGACTTACCCAGCTGTTCCGACAGCTGTCGTCCCCTCTCTGGAGCCACCACTCTTTCATCCTCCATGTCACACTTGTTTCCCACCAGCAGCACCTGAGCGTTATCCCACGAATACGTCTTTATCTGGGTCGACCTAAAAGCAAATACGTACGTACAGCATTATTGAAGCTAAAATATATATTTCAGGATCAAAATTTAGGGATTGGACATTTGGAAAATAAACCTGAGCCAAAGTGCTCCATGCAGCACCACACCAGATTGATATAGCAGATCAATATCAGTAGAGGTACATACTTCAAGTTGCAGTATCAACATTGGCTATGAAAGAGCTGATCGTCGCCAACTCTAATATATTCATTTGGCTGTAGTTACCAGTTGGCATGCTGTAGGAACAGGTTCACAGTGACAGCTGTTATACACATTTTATACCTACACGAGTCTCATCATGAATTCTCATGAGCTACAGGCTCCACCAAACTAAGGCTCGGGGTCCAGATGTGCGATGGCTTCTTAATTTGTCCCACCAAACTTTATTTAAGTTGATTTGATGATGTCTATTATCATTATGGATCTGTCTGAATAACCAGTATATTGTTTGGACATATATGTGCCTATATATGGGTATAGGTGTGTGTATATGCGCATACATATGTACATTTGGGTGTGTATGTATGTGGATATGTATATGTACCTGTGTGTGTGGGTATGCACATACAAATACATTAAAGTGGATGAAAATAGAAAACAATAATAACTCAGTAATAATATTGTCATTGCAATAACGAAATATGATAACAGTAATAACTGAGATTGTGACTATTCAACACTACTCAACTAAGCTACTAACATTACCCTTCCTACTTATATACCGTATTTTCATGACTATAAGGTGCACATAAAAGTCGATTTTCTTCAAAATGTGCAGAGCCCTTTAGTGCAGTTGTTGTAAGGCGGACGTAGTAGAGGACACCATGAGACCGTTAAAGGGGGAAGTGTGGGCGTGGATTGTATATAAAACCGGATATAAAGCTAAAGGGGCCGCATCCAGCCCCCGGGCCTTATTTTGCCCATGCCTAGGCTGGACAAGACCAGAAGACTGGTCTGACAAAGACTAAAAGGGCAGTGCTCTTCTTCCCACAGACACACAAGCCATGCATACTGAGTCCGACCCTCACCAGTCCTGCACAGCATTGAAAGATTCCTCGTTGGTGATGTCATACATGAGGATGAAGCCCATGGCTCCCCTGTAATATGCCGTGGTGATCGTCCTGTATCTCTCTTGGCCGGCAGTGTCCTGCAGAAAGACACACCGATGTTGCTTTTTAGATAGTACACAGTTTCGCAGTCAGAACAAGACAATAGTTAGACACTGATTAAAAACAGTTACGATACAAGGACATTTTGTTTCTGCATGGTCCGAAGGAGAGAAAAAACCCCTCCACAATAGTCTTCTATTGTTTTTCCGGCAATTTGTGTAAACAACTGTCATCTGCACACAATTAATGGACGTCCACGGCACTTCTCGTGATTGGTTTAGCACTCAGCAAAAACTCCCATGAGCATTAGGTATTTCTCTAGTGTCACATGTAATAAGCGTTGGTTCCCAGGGTCAGTCTTGATGGCTCACGTTAAGAACACTTCAAGGGTATTGGTGTTACACACAGATGAAGTGACTGTGGAGAACAGAGAGGCCACCTCACAGCTGGGAATTATTAAAGCTACATGATAACAGAGAGTGGCTCAGTCACAGATGTGGGTTTGATGGAGGACTAATGTGATTCTCCAGTGTTTTACTTTAATGCTGGACATTTCTATTTTAGTGAGAATGGATTACAATAATGGTTCTCTAGGATCAATATAATTAAAGTCAGACCCAATATACATAATGAACATAGATGACAGAGATGGGCTGTTTATAATTTTTGTCAGGTTACAAGTTTTAGTGTACATTACTTGTCCAAAACTGATTTTGTTGATTCCGATTTTTCTTAGGAAACTGCTTAGGAGCAGGGTTGGCCTAGTGGTTATGGAATCGGACTTGGGTCCGCAGGGCCTTAGGTTCAAATCCACCAACTGCCAGCCAGGTTGGTCCACTGAGCATGGCATTGTCCTGTGCTCAAAGTCACTGTTTACTTTGGTGATGGGTTAAATATAGAGGACAAATTTAATTGTGTACAGTGGTGTGGCTCACAATGTCACAATGCAAAGGAGTTTGCTTTCCTTTCTTACCTTTATTTGATCAGATTTTTTTTTCAGCACAAAATGATAAGCTGAAAGTTTAAATATAAACAATAAAAAGTAAAGCAGGATGGATTACTTTATTTAAAAGACCAGAATTGAGCCAAACCCAACTGTTTATATATATATTTTTTCCAAACAACTTTAAAAGCTAACCCTAACCCTCACATTATCATGGAAACACAAGTACTCTACTGTAAAGAATTCTACAACACATCCATCACTTCCTCACCCAGATCTGCAGCTTTATCCTCTTGTCGTTCCTGTAGATGGTCTTGACCTTGAAGTCGATGCCCACCGTGCTGACAAAGGCTGGGGTGAATGAGTCATCTGCGTAGCGGAAAAGGAAGGAGGTCTTTCCAACACTGCTGTTCCCAATGATTAGGATCTTGAACATGTAGTCAAAGTTCTGGTCTGTGGACTCCTTCTGTCCGTACGTGGCATTTGCAGACGCCATCTAAAAGGGAAATAACAATGAGATTTGTGTTTTGAAATGTCAGCTGGAATAAAATTACATTATCAATCATTTACAGAACGGACATAACTTTGAGCATTAAAATATAGAAAAACTATTTTTTGGCAATTTCCCCATCTTGTGGGCACAAGATAACAAATCATCTGGGGAAATTGATTAGTTTTTTTCTCATTTGTCATACATTTGTCCAAAAATTATTCTTTAAGCAACAAAAATGTGGTATTTGGCTTAACATAATTAAAACACTGTGATGAGTCAATAATGCTAGCACCATGCTGTGCTTCTATTTTTTCCTGCAACCGTTGAGTCACATTGCTGCCCCCTTGTGGTTTTTTATTTTCCATGGGTGAATCCATCCACACTGATGGGTCTCATTTAATAGTAATAAAAGAAGAGGAAAATACACATACGAAGTCGCTTTCCTGCGGATAAACAAAATATAGTCTACGTAAAACGGTGACTTTTTCATTTTTATACAGTTATTCTCATTATATATCGTGGCAGACATCTTATTCTCTACCTTAAAGAGAATTAAATCAAATTCTCTGCCCTGCCCCTGCCTTTAGTTCCTGTCACGGGACAAAAAAAAAAAGATTTTACAGTTTTGCTAAGAGACAGTGTCAATACAACCAGCCAATGTAGGCTCACAGCCTTAAGAGTTTCCACCTAATGTCAATAATACTGGTCCAACCAGGAACATATTTACCTCCACCCTGATCACAGAGGGAAAAACGGAAGCTGATGAGCTTAGTGTTAGGCTAAGAAGCCAGCGAACATTTCCATTCTTTCCAGACAGAATACCGTGGTCCCATAAGTGTGACCATATGGTTGGTCGCAAACTCATATGACGGTTATTTTTACGTAAAGGGAGAAATAAATAAAAACTGAACGACAATATTTATCAAACAAAACGACACAAATCGTATTTTTCCTCGACCGACAGCGTCAATTGCTAACAGGGACTATATCGCTTAATCGGACCGTGTTGCTGAGAAAAAAACCCTTAAGACATACAAAGGTGCGGTTTCACTCACTTGTTTTACTGCTACAGTATAAATACAATTTAAAAAAGAGAAATAATTTAAAAGAAGAGACGTATTCATGTTATTTTTCCAACCATAATACAATTGCTGCTCACTGAGTAGACCGTTATTATCAGTGGTTAAAGTGACGGCTAAGCTAAGCATCCTAGCCATGTCAAATGAAGGTTAACTCTTCTTCATTTACGGCTAAATTTTCTGGTGAATTGTCGCCGGTTATAGGTAATAAATGATGCCTGCGACGTCCTTAACTTCTTTTGACTTAACGGAGCCCAACAATGACGCATAAGCGCAGGTTTTACCTTACAGTAGACGTTTTTTCTCCTCCTTCCTCGTCTGCTGCAGCAGCTCCAACACTGAGGCTCTGCACCTGCAAATGACTGGCCCCGGCTGGAGAATGACAGACAGGCAGACTGACCAATCAAAGAGAGGGAGGAGGGTTTTAGAAACGGAATGAAAAAGAATTCATTTTAAGGGGTTATTTTCTCTCTTGCTGTCTTAAAGTTATTTTACTTTTACCTAAAAGAAGTACAATAACAACTGAGAAAGAATAACATAACGAAGAAAAAGGAAATAAAATAGAAAAAATACAAAAAAATACATATGAATCAGATACAACAAGATATCAGAATACAACTGAGGAAAACATTAAATATAAGGATTATTCAAGTAACGAAATTAATCAATAACAACAATTATTGTTGGTTGTTGCACCAAAAATGTGTTTATTTACTTGTTGAAGTGACGGCTACGCTAATAAGTTACGTTCTTTCGTCAGCAGAATGCGTAACATCTAAGCTTGGTCGGAACTTGTTGGTGCAGCTAAAACCAAACAACCGACTGCATTTCTCAGTAAAATCTTCACATACAATGTGTCACTGTGCTACCTGGAATTAATGGAACAGATTTAAAATAAATACAATAATATATAATAGTAATAAAGTACATTTTACAAATTAATAAATGCGTTTAAAATCATAACTAAAGCACAGAAGTTCACAACTGATAAGAAATGTAACACAATATGAGTTAGTCTAGCCATTTATATCTTATAAAAGCAGTTCTTAAAGGAAGAAATGCTTTATTTAATGTCTTTATACATTAAAGACATGTGGCATAATGGCTTTATACATTAAATGTATACATTAATTATACATTAAATATACATTAAATGACTGGACTTTGACTTATACTAAATATACTAAATGTACTGTATGTACTAAGTAATGAAATAAGACATCTTGTCAGTGTATTTATTAGTCTTTACCGTTTTGTTTTGTTTTTTTTGCTTTACAGCTGTAGTTACTACTCACTTTTTGATTAAATGATCTTTGTTACATTAAAATGAAAAGACATCTCCGATCAACACATAACTGTAAGTCCATTTATTTATTAAACAAAATGATTGGATCCATATTAACAGGAGAGA